>VWYH01001440.1:166972-180701 GCA_013399365.1 Pampusana beccarii
TGGGGTTGTTCCTGCCCAGATGCAAGACTCTTTATATTTCATTAATTTTTTTCCCCGCCCAACTCTCCAGCCTGTCCAGGTCTCTCTGGATGGCAGCACAGCCTTCTGGCGTGTCAGCCACTCCTCCCAGTTTGGTGTCATCAGCAAACTTGCTGACAGTGCACTCTGTTCCCTCATCCAAGCTGTTGATGAATATATTGAATAGTACTGGTCCCAGTACCGACCCTTGAGGCACTCCACCAGATACAGGCCTTGATCTGCTGGAGCTCTACAGAGGGATCTGGACCGGCTGGATCGATGAGGTTCAACAGGGCCAAGTGCTTGGGTCACAATAACCCAAAGCTGCCTGGCCGAAAAGGATCTCAGGGTGTTGATCGGCAGCCGGTGGCTGAACATGAGCCAGCAGTGTGCCCAGGTGCCCAAAAACGCCAACAGCATCCTGGCTTGTATCAGGAACAGTGTGGCCAGCAGGACTAGAGAAGTGATCGTCCCCCTGTACTTGGCACTGGTGAGGCTGTGTCTCGAATCCTATGTTCAGTTTTAGGCCCCTCACAAAGACGTGGAGGTGCTGGAGAGAGTTCAGAGAAGGGCGGTGAAGCTGGTGAGGGGCCTGGAGCACAAGTCTGATGAGGAGCAGCTGGGGGAACTGGGGCTGTTTGGCCTGGAGAAAAGGAGACTGAGGGGAGACCTGATCACTGTCTACAGCTACCTGAAAGGAGGTTGTAGCATGGAGGGGGTTGGTCTCTTCTCCCAAGAAACAAGAGATGGGGTGAGAGGAAATGGCCCCAAGTTGCATCAAGGAAAGTTCAGGTTGAATATTAAGAAAAATTTTTCCCAGAAGGCATTGTCAGGCATTGGAACAGACTGTGCAGGGAAGTGGTTGTGTCACCATCCCCATAGGTGTTTAAAAGATGCATAGGTGAGGTTGTCAGGGACATGGTTTAGTGACAGTGTTGGGTTTATTGTTGGACTCGATGATCTTAAAAGTCTTTTCCAACCAAGATGATTCTGTGATTCTTAAAATGGTTCTTTTGGACATCTTTCCTTTGAAGCATTAGTACTGTCTGCTGTCAGTGGGACAGAACATCAGAGTGGACTTCAGGTTTGATCCGAAAAGGAAATACATTATATTTCCATAGCAAAATTAGTGATACACTACAGTGCCCTGTCATACTGGTGAGCTCTCAGATAGTACTTAGTTTTGGTCATCCTTCTTTTAAAAAAATGCACTGACATCTTGCTAAATGCTACATCTGTGAAATTTTGTGCTGAGTTGGATGATATTTCATTCAACAGGAGATAGCTTAATAAAGTCCAAAACTCAAATGCAAGAAATGTTTTGAAAGAGTCTGGAAAACTCTGCATTCCTGACAAGAGCAAGTTTTTGGCTACCAGACTGGCCTCCCCAGTGAGGCACAGTAGAGTGGGTGGAAAGCATTTTGACCTCTTAAGGTGCGGAGCACAAGGATGTACCAGAACATACAAGGAGAACCGAAGGCAAACACTGCATTTACACGTTGTAATGTGCTTTGTATTTATAGTGAGTGTTTTAAGCCCTTTAAAGTAGGAAATGCAAATATTTTTGTAACATCATTCTCCCCTTACAAATGCACAAGGTAAACAATACTGCCTTTTTGTAAAGTGATCAAATGGCACTGGCTTTGTAAGTACCCTACTTCTTGATATGCATTTTCAGTGCCAGGTTACAACCCAAACACTTTTCCTGGAGCCATTATCACATCAGATGGCACAACTTTGGTTTCTATTTTTTTTCCTCAATGTACCAGTCTGAATTAGTTTTTGTTTTGCAAGCATTATTGTGCTGGGAAAAAGTGTTGTTCTGACAGGTGAGATCCTCCTCCTTGCAGGCTATAGTAGCACAGCCAGAGCCAAGCTAAACTCCCCGTCAGCACACCTGGTGCCTCACCTGTAAGACATGGGCCTGGGAGAAGAGTTCAGTCACCAGGGCCTGGTCAGTCCTTGTGCTGGGAAGTGCATTATTTGGGCCTGCTGACATAACTGTTTCACAGTACGGACTAACAGGCATAAAACTCAAGCCAATCATTTCACAAGAGCCCTTGGACCGCCGAGGGTTTCTTATCACGGATGCGCGGTCTGTTCCTGCAGAGTGCCGAGATGAAGATGTCGCGTCTTCCCGCTTCGGGCCTGGAGCTACCAGTGTTGTGCGAGTCAGTGCTGGTTGAGAATTTGAAACACTTTGTGTAATTTCTTGAAAGTTTTTCTTGCATTCAGTGGTCTGGCTTAGTGCTCAGATGGCTTCACCTCAAAGCTTGTGCAAAACACTCTAGGGCCAGATTTTGCAAAACAATTTCACACTTGGCTGTTCCCAAAGGGGATGGTGGGAGTTGTTGGCTAGTGTGCACTTTGAGTGAGGGGCGCAACTAATGACTGTGCTTCACAGTACTGACCTTGTATCTGTCCAGTTCTTGAGACAATAGCCTGATGTATTTGGCTCTTTTCTTTGAAGAGGGAAAATATGAAGAAACTTGTTTTGCCACAGTTTTGTTTTATGTATTTATCACTTCGGTTTGCAAATTGTGTGCCTTCTATAAAGCAGCTGTACGGTATGTTCCTTGAGTCTAGGTCATCATTTGACAGTTTCCCACAGCATCCTTGCTGCTAAACTGAGGAAGTGTGGTCTTGGATGATCAGGTAGTGAGGTGGACTGGGAACTGGCTGAAGGAAAGAAGCCAGAGAGTCGTGGTCAATGGGGCAGAGTCCAGTTGGAGGCCTGTATCTAGTGGAGTGCCTAAAGGGCCAGTACTATTCAACATATTCTTCAACGACTTGGATGAGGGAACAGAGTGCACTGTCAGCAAGTTTGCTGATGACACCAAACTGGGAGGAGTGGCTGACACGCCAGAAGGCTGTGCTGCCATCCAGAGACCTGGACAGGCTGGAGAGTTGGGCGGGGAGAAATTTAATGAAATATAACAAGGGCAAGTGTAGAGTCTTGCATCTGGGCAGGAACAACCCCAGGTTCCAGTATAAGTTGGGGAATGACCTGTTAGAGAGCAGTGTAGGGGAAAGGGACCTGGGGGTCCTGGTGGACAGCAGGATGGGGAAGCAATAAAGCTTTGTCACCCATTTCTTTGCTATTGTCCTGCAACAGAGCAAGGACTTTGAAATCTGCTGCTGCCATAGAGTTTTGCTCCTCTAGCCCGGAACAGTTATAGTCTCATCACTGTAGAATGAGGCTCTGTGTATTTTTGCCAAGAATTCATAGGACTGCCACTGAATACGGGATACTCATGACTACCTTCAAAGCTGCACCTACAAGCAATGTCTAATCCTTAGTGACTCTCCCTCAATGCAATTGAGTTCTGAGTGGCTGCTGTTCTTTCTGAAAAGAAAATTGACTTGCAGTCTGTGCTCTGCACTTGCAGCAAACTGACGTTTACAGCCGCTTGCGTGGTTAACCCATGGGAATGGAGGTGAAGAGCCACAACCGTGCCCCTGAGCATACAAAGGAATTAACCATACATTTTCTGCCAAGGATCTTGGAAGTTATGGTAAAGATTAATGTGCTCCACTCAGGTGGTAACTTGCACATCATTGCCCCTGAGTCAGTAAGACCACCTGTGGCACTCTGCTTGTGCATGCTGGCACAACCCAGCACCACACTGTACTGTAGCAGCCTGGCACTGCCATGGGTCACTGGCTTATCTAGCAATTTTCAAGATACTAATGTAATGATCTAGATCTCATTTTCTGTTTCTCGTTGTGTAACTTGTGTTATTCAGGCTTGGCACTTCACAAGCTGTCCTAGTGTCCTATGACCAAACGGATGATGTGGTGTGGTGGATTTTTTTGTTTTGGGTGTGGTTTTTTGTTTTGTTTGTTTTTGTGGGTTTTTTTTGTGGTTTGTTTTTTTTCTTTCTTTAAATAAAAAAACTGCAGTCACTTCTCCAGCTAGAATTATATTTTCTGTATTAAGTTTTGAAGAAAGCAAGGCAGGTTCTCGAAACAACTTGTCTAATTCCTGTTTTGCTGAAAACTGCTTCCACCAGAACTTCAGCAGCTTGCACTGTGTAATTACTGTCCCGTCAGCAGGCTCAGATGAAAATCCTGCTAACCTCATACAAAAGGAAAAGGAGCTGTCTGGTCCTACAACAGGAAGAATTCAAAGTGTTTTTCACTGGTGCTGTTACTGAAGAGGCAAACCCCAAACTTTTTACCATATATTTTTAGGCACTGCCTAAGTGTGCTTGCAGAACAGCATGTCCTGTGATTCCTGTAGGCTGGTTGGATCCATGGGTTCAAGTTTTCCTAGTGTAGAATCTACAGAAGTTTCTCTCTCTCCTTTAGGGAGAATAAGACTTGCATAACAGCTACCAGTGGGGCAGCATTTGGGAGGCTTATGTTGTTACAATAGGCAATGGGCCTATTTTGTACAGTAGCTGAAGTCTTACTGCATGTGTATATGGTGTCTACTGAAGATGATGTTCAGGTGCTGGTGAGTGATATTCATCCCCTGACAGAAGGCAAAAGCAAATATTAAGTCCAAACTCTCTCTCTTTTGTTTTATTTTTTTTTTTTCCGCAGGCAAATACCACAAATGAGAGGAAGGGCTTAAGCTATGTGCATAGATCAGTGTGCTGAAATTCTCCTGAGCTATGCAGAGGTATTCTGGAGTTGTGGGCTGTCTTCTGTGGTACCAGATAATGCTTGGTATCTTTTAGCATCCAAATGCTTTTTTAATTTGTCAGGAGCCAGTATGTACTAGGACATGTAGAAATGGCTTTGGCTACATCTGCTGGGAAAGACTTAGTAAGTCCAAGGAGCATGTGATTTACCTTAAAGCCCCTAGTGCCCCCTTATGTTTTAAAGAAGTTTTGTGTTTAAATGGTGAATTAGAGCCATCTGAAACTTGCAAGATCTCATGCAAGAGGGCTGATAGCAGGAGTTGCCACAATGACTTTTCTGCCACCTGTCTTAGGATTTTGAATGTAGCCAGGCTGGCTGCACTGAAATTGTCATAACTCTGGGGCTGGTTGACACAAAATGTGGTGAGAAATCTGACTGGTCAGAGCTGTTTGTTTTGAGGCAATTAAGCGGAAATTTGCCATGTCCACATCCTCTTTGTGTCCAAAATTTGATTGTCAGAGCTATTTAGCTTCTCCTTTACAAAGGACATGAAAAGCTAACATTGATTTCTCAGCCAACACCCATGTATTTTACAGACATGCATTGTGTTTCCATCACCTTTTTAGCTGAAGAGCACCTTGGCGAGAACAGACTTTATCTCTGGTCTTACTGGGAAAGTTATGAGGGGAAGATTCACATTCAATACCTCAGTGATTTATGCACCCACACAGTGGTGTTGTAGGCAATAACACGTTTGTTTTATTGGGTTGTTTGGATACCTGGACCAAGAGGGTGTGTTAGAGGAGGCTGTTTGACTTAAGAATGGCAAACAAGCCCCTGCATTGCCTACTCCTTGCTCTGGATTTCACATGTGGTGACAATACCATATAGATAGATTGTTTTATAGTGGCCATTGTGAAAAGAGTTGGTGTTATCAGCCAGATCTGAATTGGACGGGCCCATAAGCATCCACTGCCAGCCTTCAAGGTGAGCTGCCATGACCAGCGTAAAGGTCAACCTCTGTTACAGACCCTCGGGACAGAGCCTGTCTGTCTCATGCTTACTTTTCCCGGAATATTTTAGTTTCTGAAATCTGTTGTTGTCGTTACAGTTAACCCACAGTATGACCAGTCCTCTGAGATCATAGAGCTGGAACCTGCAGGTGGGTGCTGCATGTACACTGGCTACTAATGCCTGTAGGAGTTTTTTTCTGTAACAAATGGCTCTATGAGGAGGGTCTGAGTCTCACAAGCGAGAACACGGCTTGCTAAAGAGCGCAGCGGTCTTGTGGCCAGGAAATAGTGTTTCTTCGTGGTGTGAAATACGTGGTAGGGTGGGGGAAAATATGTATGTGATGCCACATACTTGGAGGGGAAGTGTTAGCTGAGCGGAGGGATGGGGTGTGTGGGGAGAAGGGTTTGTGTGAAGTGCAGGGGTAGGAAAAGGTTTGTGTGGAAGGAGGTTTCGTGAGTGCTGTGAATTAGTGAAGGAAAGAGTGGGCTTTGCTGACTGCTTTGTGTGCTTAGTAATGCTTTGGCTTGCAGAAGAGGAGAAATGTGGTAAAAAGAGTGGTGTTGGAAGAGCTCTTCTGAGGTTATAAGTAACCTGTGGTTAGAGGAGACTTATCTATGACTGAGTGGCTGTCTGAATGGTTAGAATGGAGAATATGCACACTGGATCAGTTTCCTTCCCTTTCACTAGTGTCTATAGTTTCAAAGCAGTGGCTTGGGGTAAGGCTTTTTGGTGAAGGATCATGGTGAGATCAAACTCTGACCCCAAACAATACACACTCTTTCCTTAGCATTTGGACTGTAGAGGATATTTTTGAAGCACTGGAGTTTCCAGAGGTTACAATTCAACATCTGTGAGGCTGGTAATCTTTTTTTTTTTTCTGGCGGCTTTGACCATTAGTATTTCAGGCAGTGAGTTTTAATAGAGTTTGGGTGTTTAACTAGTGCCAATTTCTGGATCCTGTGATGATGTGCAGGTTCTCTGTACTATTTTGGCTATTAAACTTCAGATTCTTCCATCTTGCAGAGGTTTCTTCCATGCACTGTAGTTGGCAGGGCCGTGCTCTTCCCCTGGGACAGATATACCTCACTGGGTTTGGGCAGTGGTCTGTTGTGCAATTTGCTTGGTTTAGAGACATTTATTCTGCAGTTAATTGTGCACTATCCAGAGGACAGTTTGAAAGCCAAGTGTGGCACCTGAAGGCGCTGCCTGAGGTCATCCTATCCCTGAAAATGCAGACTAAAGAGCAAATAGCAAATTTAATTGCTGGTAATTGCCAAACCAATGTTTCTTTCCATTTCTTTAAGAAGGAAGGTGCAAGCATAATTTGAGAATGCCTGTGAGGTTTTATTTTCAATTGAAAAATAAGCAAATAATCCTTGCCTGTTCAGGTTAAATCCAGTTATATGTCAAGGAATGCCTTGTTCTTACAAGGCTGTAGGCATACATGTTTACCCGGCAATGTATTCACAGGCATTTGTGCCTGGTGCTCTGTGATATTTACCATGGTTTAGATAATTTGCAGGTCCCCAAAATGCATCCTGTGAAAACCAGCTTGTAAGCTGGAAATTCTTCTAATTTCAGGCTGATAACTCAGCTAAGAGAAATGGCTTTGCACTGAAAGGGGTCTTGAAAATCCTTGGGGTGGAGGCAAATTCAGGTGTACTGTTGAAGGGCAGGTTTGTGTGATCCTGCCAGCTTCAGCATGGTGACTGCTGTGGTGTCCCCTCACTGTACCTGTGGCCTTCTTTTTCACTAACTTTTCAGTCTCTGGTTCCAAGCAGGTCTGTGACAAGCCCCCCTGGCTTTTACCTGTTGTTGCATGCAGACATTTTCAGAGCAGCAATAAACTTTCCAAAGGATGAACACATGGAGAGTTTTGTCTTTACTGCATCCCACTGGCTTAGAGACATCCAGACAGAATGTGTGACAACTCGATTGCTAACAGTGAATTGTGTGAAAGCGAGACTTGAGAGAGATATTGGTACAGGCACTTGTAAGCCTATACCACATTCCTACGTTTGGGGGATAAAGGACAGTGACTCAAGCTGAAGGTGAAACAAAACTTGCCAGCTTAATATTGTGCTTTCAGTCCCACTGATTTTATTTATGCTGAGGGTCTGGTACCTTCTGCTTCTGTTTCAGGTAGGCTTAGTTTTATTGTAACTGGTTATTATTGTTGGCACAGGAGGCAAGGGAGCAGCTGGAGGCTTTTCTTGCTCTGATTTTGAATTTAACTTTTGGCAAAGGCAATTTTGTACCCAGGATCAGTCACTTCCATCTATTTGTTATAAAAATAGATAAATAAAAGTCTGTCAGCACAGGTGCTGAAGGAATGGAGTTACACCATTGGATGAAAAGCCAAAGAGGGTGAAATGAATTAGGTACCAGATTTGATAAAACCCCATCAACTACCATGTAACAGTGTATTTCTTGCCCTGCTATAGGAAATAGATTGTTTCTCCATTGTATAAAGCATTGTAATCTTCTCTCACTTATGGCTAAGGCTGGATAGAAAAGTGTGATTTAATTATTGTGAGAAAAACTTTTCTCCTCCTAGTCTCCAAGTCCTGGTCAGGAAGCAGGAGAAGAGCAAAAGAGTATGCAAAGAGGAGAGCTAGAAAACCCATGTTCAGGTTGGATCTGGAGTCCATGAAAGAGGACCAATTATGCTGTCACTTGTTTGCAAAGATATTTTTGAGGTGAGGAACATAAATGGGGAAAAGAGTTTGTGAAGTGAGTACGCAAGTGTTGTAATGCTAACAGCAAGCTTTTTACAGCTTTGCTGAAGAAGGCCTGAGTTGAATTTTGACCAGCTAAAATATTAAGCTTGTTGTCTGTTCATCTGACCTGCATGTTGGAAATACTTAACTATGTGGTATATTGTGACTTCACTGTTGGTGCATGCCCACTGGGAGGGTTAAGTGGTTATGTATGAGTATTTATGTTATATTAATGTATTCTGTGCTGTGGGGAGGTAAAGGAAAGGCAGGTAATGAAAAATATCCTTTTGGCTCATTAAGCTTCATTTAAACCCACAATGAATTGTCTGAATTCTGTACTATCCTGAGAGAGTCAGCTTTGTAACAGACTTTTCCACATTCAGCTTTGTCATAAGATTTTTGACATATTGCTTATGGTCTGCATGAGATGTATTTTGCATAACTGTGCTCTGTGAATTCTCAGTCATATGTGCTTGGTCTTTCAAACCTTTTCAGTTCAAACTAATGTCTTCTGAGAATATTACCTAGGCCCACAGAAGGTTTACTGTCTTTTAATAAATTAGTTTTAGTAACCAGAAGGAAAGTGTGTGTGGAACATAGATCCAGTGTAAAAGTAGGTATGCAAGGTAGGTACATTCTTTTAGGAAATATACACTTTTTCTACTCTTGGTAACAAAGCTATACTTTTGAAAGCCCCAGTTTGAAAAAAATACTTAAGAACATCTCCAAAATGAAAGAGGATATACCTTTTGCCATTGAACAGCTTGATAGTCTGTAGTCTGTAATAAAACACAATTCAGACTTAAGAACATGGTATAAATTTAACATGTATAGTAAGGACAAGGACTAGCTTACAAACATCTAACCATGATGCTCAGCTGAGCATTGCTGAGAATCCAACCCAGAGCTGGGTTATTGCCTGAAAAGCTGTTCCAAATCCAGAAATAAAACTTCTTTAATTTGTCTTTGAAACAGTTAAAAGGTGAATCGACTATGAAGCAGATGTGACATATCAATGGCAGTTTCTGCAGATGAATAACAAAGCTCTTTAGGAGTGCTAAAAATAGTCATAAGCTATAGTCATGAAGAGGCAATCCCTAGCATCCACTCTATAGATAAGTAAGCTAATGACTAGTATGGTAGGTTTATATCCTCATATATTTTAAGAACTTTTGAAAGCAGAAATAGCATGATCTGGAAGTTAGAGCAAAGAACTGGGACATGAGGACTGTTTCCAGTCTCTGAGACCTGGTTTATGGCACTTGCAGTAATCACAGCCATAGATTTTTCTTTTTTTTGGACCTTACAGAGCAGTGGTGTTATTTTCAGCCTTCACCAGTTTTAACCTGCAGTGAGCTAAGATGGGTGGGACATTTTAAAATGCAATCCCACCACTAGATGGGGGGAAATAGTTATCTTGAGAGCACTTTACAGTCACCCTTATCAAAAGGGAAACCAAAACAGCTTTACTGCACATGCTGCTTCTTTACCCTATATGCTCCTTTTAAGCACAGCTCATTTGGCCCAGTGTGGATGCCTACAGTCTGGGCAGGTCGGTTGGACTCGATATTAGAGAGAGAACAACAGCTGTGTCAGCAGCTCGTTTTCCTCTTTTCCTGAAGTAGATCTCTATACAGGCAGATAAATGACATTGTAGAAGTGCTTGTTTCCCCTGTTCTGGGCTATAAAGGGCATCCTAAGTGGCCTCTGTCTCCATCTGAGATGGAGACATCTTCACTGCAGGTATCAAAAAGAGGATGAAGCAAGCCCCACACCTTTTCTACGCTACCTGCAGGTGCTGCCTTTCACAGTTGTCTTTTCTGGAGAAGCACTGATGTCTAGCAGACTGCAAGATTATGGAGGACACTCACCTGCCTTTGAAATTTGGAAGGTTTGGGTGAAGTCTCTTTATTTTTCATCATCAGTCTGCTCTAAACCAGGGCAATCTCAGGGGAACACAGTTGCTCTGTCTGTAGCATGGGGATCCCGCTGTGGCCAAGGCTCCCGCACGCTGCAGGTTGCTCGTTCCCCCTCATCAGCGTCACATATCTGCTCCAGCTCTGTGGTTATAGCTGAGGGAGACTTAGAGTAATTTCCACACCTACTCCCTTCTTCAAACAGCCGTTGCCGTAGCTCATGAAAATGTACAAATATTTGTGGGGGCTTAAGATGTGTTTTTGGAGGCAGCGTCCGGTTTTATGACTTACATCTGTTATGATACCTAAACCAAGCTGGTGATGTCGCCTCAGGTAGTTCTTTACCTTTAAACTGATGTTTTTGAGAGACTTAGGGCTTGATGCAGCTCACAGAGAAAACTAATAGCAAATTTCTGAGTTCCGTTGGCTACGACTGAGGCTCAGCATTCAATCAACAAATCCAGATGGGCTCCCATATTCAATTTTTCCAGCAAAAGTGTTTGCAATTACAGTTTAGTTGGAAGCTGTTACACTGTGTTTTTTAAAAAAGAAAAGGCATAAAACCTCCCAATTTACATCTTGTAAGGCTGTCTAACCTGTCTGCTTCCCTGATCTCTTTGTTAGTGTTAAGTTAAAAGTACGCAAGTTATTGTGACCCGAGTTGCTGATTATCTTAATTTCTCTTCCTACCTTCAGTCAGAGTCTTGTATGAGAATGGACACAATATACCTGCCAATAACTTCTAAAGTTTGCAGAGGCTTCCTACTTCCTGTCTTACATGTGAAAGTGTGGTTTTACTTGCAAGCTGTTTATGGTGAGAAAATTGTCAGATATACACCTTTGTATTTAGATATTGCTGGTTTGCATTCAGTACTTTTTTTTTTTCTTCAAAAGTGATTGACAGGAAGTGCTTCTAATGGTCCTAATTGGTGAAGGTCAATTTCAAATCTATGTACATATACACACATAAAAAACACACGAAATTTTGGGTGGCTCTGACTAAAGTGTTCTGATTTGCGATGGATGGTATGTCAAAGTATAGCTCATTTGGAAGGATTAATGATTTTAATTAAATAAATTGCTTTTGTTGGAAAAATATTTCTCTCAAATTGTCTCTTAAAAATAAAAACTTAATCTTTAATTTTCCAAGTTTCAAAACAAAATAGTTCTATTTTCTGAGACCTAAAAAAAATAAATCATTTTTGTCTAAACGCATTGCATGTTTTCACAATTATCGCTTGTCTTGAAGACTGCAATTCTGGGGAAAATAAGTACTGATAAGAGAGGATACAGCTGAAACATGCTGACAAAGCAGGGAGTATTTCAACTGCCAAGGCTGATAACCTTGACTTTTTATTGCCATTAAAACAGATTTTTTTTTTTTAATAAGGTCCAGTTGAGAAGCTGGATGTTTTTTCTATGATCAGAGGTCTGAGAACCTTGTAGAGCCCTTCTTCTCTTGAGATGGGAACTCTGGCTGGATACCACACAGGACTAGTTTTCCTCAGCTGTTAGTTTTCTGTCATTTTTCAGTTCTACTAAAGCTGAGAGAAAAAAAAAAAAGACACACACACCAAAAAAACCAAACCCACAACACTTTCACCGGGAAATACAAGTTTAACATGAACTGTGAAAGAAATACGCTGCAGTTTCATAGTGGGAAGGTTATTTTTCTACCTGAGCTATGATATAATAATACTTTTAAGCTTTCTATCGTCTATCTTCCAGCCAGGACAGGCTTGCTCTTTGAGGCATAAATTCCTTTGTTATGCCAGGAGAACTCCAAATGCAGAGAGAAACCATGATTTAGGAGCCGAGCTGAGAGCCAGGAGAGCTGTGTTCAGTCCCTTGGGCTGTTAACTTCAGCAAGTCACTCCCTGGCTTTGTGCCACCTATAAAATGGGATGAGAGATGTGTTTGTCTTGCCTCTGTAGGTTGCGGAGCATATGGTGCACGAATTGCCTTTTCCTTGGTGTCAAGGACACTGGAGACCCATATTGTGGCTGTGGCTTCTAATGGAAGCCATAAACAATGTAAGGAAATGCAATTTTTGCCTTGCCTCTGTTTTGGAGAGACCTTGTTAAGAATTTCTGTTAAATATCTCAAGGTTGGGTGTCAAGAGGATGGGACCAGACTCTTTTCAGTGGTGCCCAATGATAGGATGAGGGGCAACGGGCACAGACTGAAGCATAGGAGGTTCCATCTAAACATGAGAAGAAACGTCTTTACTTTGAGGGTGCCAGAGCACTGGACCAGGCTGCCCAGAGAGGTTGTGGAGTCTCCTTCTCTGGAGACATTCAAAACTCACCTGGACACCTTCCTGTGTGATCTGCTCTGGGTGAACCTGCTTTAGCAGGTGGGTTGGACCGGATGATCTCCAGAGGTCCCTTCCAACCCCAACCATTCTGTGATTCTGTAATTTCTTTGTGTTCCTTTGCCTAATCTGTAAAGATACCAGAGTAATTCCCAAATGGGGGCTAGCCACTTGAAAGGTGAAAGGGGTATCCTCAAATTATCCTTGCCAGGAGAAGCTCTTCCCCACCTAACCCTGGTCTTCCCGACAAGGGACTGTTTTTCTTGCTGAGACTGAACCTTAACTGGTGAACCAGCAAGGAGGGAGGTGCTTTATGTTTGGAGAGGAGAGGAGCCAGTGAGGGGGTGTGAGGGAGAGTAAAGAAATGGGATGCATTAAGCAGCAGCACTATTAGTGCTGGGGTAGATAGTGAGCAACATGGGAACACAAATAGGAGATACGGAAGTCTTACGTAGAGGAGAAGGATCTGGAGGAAGCGTGTGTGTGTGTGTAGTATGATAGGCCTGTACAGGGCGAATTAAGAGCTACAGAATACTGTAGCCTGTTCTGTTATTGTTGGCATAGTAATTTTACTGAAAATTTCTGTGGGGAAATGCTGTCTTTGCATAAGAAACTGGAGTTTCCATTGAGGAAAAGCTATCTGAAAAAAATGAGGTTAAATCAGTATTTTGAAGAGAAGTGATGATTTTCATTTTGCTTTGTCTTAAAATGCTTTTCTCTTTTCCTTGTTTTTGAATAAAAAAAAATTAACCACAATTCTGTCTTGAATTGAAATGGAACAAAAATCGTTGTTTTGCATCAAACCAAAAGGGTAAGCGTGAAATGGTATTTTTCTTTTATGTTCACAATTTCTTGGCTTAATAGTTGTGAATAAAAGGGTTTTTTCACTTGAATTTAATCAGTGGGAAAAAAAAAATAAATCTGTTTTTCAGCTCCTTTTTAACTATCGCTAAGTTGCACAGTACTGTTTAGGCACAGATAATGTTTCTTGACGGTTAAGAAGATAGTATTTTGTTGGGAATGAATGACTGAAGTGCACTTATGAACCCACTTCTCAGGCATTTGTTGCTTGCATGGTGTCTCTCCTGCTGAATTTGCAGACATAAATGAGTTGCAGAAGGACCACTGTACAAACATTGAATAGTTTGGGTTGGAAG
>VWYH01001442.1:0-11533 GCA_013399365.1 Pampusana beccarii
AGCTCCTGCAACACGCACAGCCCGCGCTCACCTGCCTGCCCTCCCCCGTAGCACCTATAAGACCCTCAGGTAAGCTTTATTCTGAAAAAGGAAATGTTTAGGAAAGAAAAGCTCTCGCCTGAATACACAGAGATCAGATTTTTAACTGACCTCCCTCCCATGCAAATATGTGCTACAATTTGGCCAGTCGGTACATCTGCCAAACCAAGACCAACCTCAGCAACTCTAACTTAACTGATGCAGAGACGAACCTGGGGAAGAAAACAAAGGTCTCTGCAGAAAAAACCACCAAGACCAGTTATAATCAGCAGAAAATTCAGCCCAAACAAGGTGCTGCTTGTTCACATTGAGGTCACAGTCCCTGTTCAGACAGGATAAATCCAGTTGGTAGCAGGGTATGGTCCATGACCTCTTATGAATCTAGTGGGAATAAACCCAGAAGTTGCCAGCGCTGGGTACCCGCTGGAGATGCAAGGATGAAGGCGTCCGTCCATCTGTCCGTCCGTCCATCCATCCATCCATCCATGCCAGAGCAGAACTCTGAGTGCTCCTGCTGGCACCCCTGGGAGAAGCTGTCAGTGCACCAGAGCTGGTTAACGAGCACTCAGATAATCAACCTGCCCCAGTGATGCAGGAGCATGGAGAGAAGGGAAGGAGTAAATTCCAGCCACAGGGAATAACAAACTGCTAGGTGCAAGAACTTCTTCAGCTGTTCCCCAAGTCACTGGAACCAGGAGCACTTGACCTTGGTAAATTTGGACAGATTGGGACTGTCAAACCCTTGAAGACTCAATTTCACTAAGATGCAGTATTGAACTAGTGGATGAGAGAGAGATGGAGACAGGGATTTTAACTGCCAAAATGCACTTTTTCCTCCTAGGAGAGGAAAGAGAATGCAGTTTCATTCCCCAAAAAATAAATCCTCCAGGTTTAAACAACATTAGAGGTGTGATATTTTTGTCTGGACATACATGTTTGAGGGGGTTCTAATAAACAGACAATTTACTCTAATTTTTATTCAAAGGCACTGGCGATCTCTGCTTTTTAAAACTCACAAATTTGTTTGGTTTGCTATAACGAAATAAAACTTCAGGCAGGAGAATCTACCATTCAGTCCTTTTAAAACAGTTAATAAAAATATATTAAAGGACTACAAACTGAGTTACAGACTACCAAACAGTATTTCGACCCCTCCTAACATCCCCCATAGTACAATCTCACTGCTGCCAAACAAACACTGATTATTCTCCAAATAATCCCACCCAGAAGAGGAAAAAAGGACACAGAAGAATTAAGGGACCTGTCTAGTACCACAAAGCAAGACAATGGCCAAGCTGATGAAAAAACCTTGGTATCACAACTCTGTTCTGGAGCTGAACAAGAAATTCAGCCTTTTTCCAGAGGTGTCATATAACAAAGGTATCCCAAGTCCTAGAGCAAGATTCATATACTTCAACAAAACAAAGGTTTGGCCATTTTATGTTCTTTTTTCCCTGTTTTCATATTAGTTGCTAGTGACTTTGGACTTTACATACAATGCATATATTAATCCCATCAAAGTGGAGGAGTGCCATTTACTCTTACAGGTGCAGCTGTACAAAAACTAAATTCACTTGTGGAGAGTTGTTTTTGCTACACCTTTGCAGCTAAGCTGTGACTACACTGGGCTTTTATCCCATTTGAAGCAAGATATCCCACATACACAACCACATTAGTTTTCATGTTTCTTTGACCTGGAAGTAATAATAATTTTCCTCTGCAAAAGAATGAGCTATAGTCAGCTGCAGGATCTGAATTTTTTACTGCTGGGTAACATCTTTTCTGCTTTTGTATGTCAAAATAAAATTTGAAAAAAATGTAAATGCTTCCCTGAGCTACAAACAACAAAAAAAGGTGTTCTGCCTGCCATCAAACCGCGCTGTTAAAATATTAACACAATGTAAATATTGTAATATTGAGGAAGTACACTGTGTCAGTACTTCCTGGCACCACACAAGAGCTTCACTGTTCGCTTCAGTCCCTGCTGTTAGTTTTAAACACACACAACTTAAACAAGGCATCTGAGCTTCTCCAGTCCCAGTGCAGAATTGCAGAGGCAAAAATCTTACTGTAGGTTCTTCTCTGGACTAAAAAACAAAGTATTAAAAAGAATCCTTAAACCCAAACAATTGTGTAGATCTCAGTACTTTTGGGGCAAAAATATTCCACAAGGTCTTTAAAAAGTCCTGGCATATTGCTGCCAAACATGGAAAGATCTTTGGCTATGCACTGTCCTCCCCTTCCTCAGAGAAGAAAAACAAGCTGCAAATGCCCACCAACGCCAGAAGCCTGAAAGCCCAAGCTATTCCTTATGGCAAAAGTCCCATTTCCCAGATTTTTCCGGTTAAGCACATAACTTGCAAGTGAGTCTCTCTCTCAGTTGACTGAATAAGCAGCATGTGTGTAATAAAGAGAATGAAGCAGCTACCTGCCATTAGTAAGCCAGATGTTGGGATCAGGTTTTGCAAATGCTGTCTAGCTGCTGTAATTATGTATGTGTCATGGAAGCATCACAGAAGAGAAGCACAGCTTCATAAAATAGAGAAGACAATGACCTCCCTATAGAAAACAAAAAAACAACTGGTGATACTTGCAAAAAGCCAGTAAACTTCTAGGGAGGCCTGGGGGCAACTGGAAGAGTTCAGAGCAAGATTTCACTCTGCTTGCTTTGGTTAATACAAGGTAAAATCCCATCACTAACAAAGCCAAACATCTCACCAGTTTCAACAGAAGTAGCATAAAGCCTTGAAATCTGAAGTTATCAGTATTTACACTTAGAGGCCTCATTGTGTCAGGCACTGTGGCATGTCTGACAAAACCTGTCCTTGTCCCACAGACCTAATGATCTAAATTCAAACCAGCATGAAATACCAGGGAAAAAAAACCCAAATGTGTGAAATGGCTAACGCCAGCAAAACTGGACGGCTAATAGTTCAAGGAACGAGTTCTACTTGTTGTATTATGACAAAAGAAACGCATAAACACCACTTCATGCTACCACAGGAAATAGAAGAAGTCCAAACTGTCATAGAGTATCTAAAATACATTCAAATGGCTTATTCCAGATTTAAATCATCTCCTGCTCCTGAAGGTTTCTCACCTTTCCGACATGTTCCCATACACCATTAGGAGCTAAAATGACTTATAAAATATCCCCACATGCCAGTCCCAGCATTGGATAAGCTTTATTCTTATGCAAGGCAAGAAATTGCCCTGGGGGTTAACACAGATTTTCCACTTTTTTAACTCAAGAGCTTCAATCATGTGTCCAACTGCATTGCCAGATTGTATATGGTCAAGGCGACCACAAATTCCCCCACCTCTCACAAGTTTTTTCACGTCAGTTTATGTGCCAAGGAAAAACACTACGAACACAACACTTAGTCAGCCCCTTTATTTTTCATCTTACTTTAAAGGGTAGGAAGGCTCTTGAGAACTCAGCGAGCATTCAATATACGTAACAGGCATGAGAGCGCTACAAAAAGTCTAGGAACAGGACATCATTCCAAAACTGAGCTACTTACTGTAAGGGGGGGTTTGTTCATTTCTTTGTTTTTTAAAGATAAACAGTGGGGTTTTTGGGTCTGTTTCATGAAATATTACAGCTAAGATCCTTCTCTACTTCCATAAATGGATGTTTTTCTTACTCTCAGTGGGTGGTCTCAGAGTTTTGACAAAGGAACATCACAAGCTAAAAACATAGGATGCTACAGATATAGCCCACCTGCAGTGGTGGTGGATGTGAAGGGGGAGAGAAAAGGTGATTGCAAAGGCCAAAACAGACTGTGGTGGGGGAAATCAAAGGTCAGAAATGTATTCACAGCCCTAACAATAGGGGAGCCCTGGTGAAATGAGCAGCCAAAAAGCCCAGATACATTAGGGAAACATGGGATGCAGACAAGAAGCAAAAATTTTAGCTTTTACTTATGCTGCTATTAGATTTTTCTTTTTTAAAAATATCTGAATAAGAAGCTCAGACATAATGCCTGGCATTCTTTTTAGTGTAGTTAAGGCATTTGAAAACTCTTTTCTTTCACATTTCTATTTTATGCTAGCCCATTTAATGAAACAAATCTTCCTTTAAAAGCTTTGGTATGAACCACATGTCAATGCAAACACCTGCTAGTACCTTGTGTATTGCTTGGTTTCTTACCTGTTTTCTACAAGAAAATCTACCACATATTTCTTCAGACAGTAAAGATGAGCATCCATCAGCCCTGTTCTGATGTGCATTCTGGGGTGCCTGGAAAAGACAAAAGAAGGAAAATCACAGAGTTTTGCATGGCCATTTACGAGAGCTTAACTTTGCAATTAAATCAGTGGACAGTGAAAAGTGTGTGAAGGCAGACCGGTTCCTTTCCATCTGCTCCTGGATTAACAGAGAACAGTGCAGGCTGTCATTACTGGACTGCCTATAAACTTACACCTGCTGGCCCTGGGCTGATTTGCTGCGAAAGAAAACACCTTCTCCAAGGAGTCATTACTCCTGCTACATCTTCTTATGTAAGTGGAAATTGCACATTACTGGGCAGTATGCCAAAGTAATGGGCCCAGAGTGCTAAAAGTTACAGTGGGTAATGTCAGGGTACAATAATTCAAAGCTCCTGGCTAAGTGCCTGCCTTAATATGCAAGGCTGTGCATGTTCTGCTCACAAACACACCAGCATTACTGTAATTTTTCCAACACTTCCTGGAGGGGAACAGGGAAAAGAGATGGGGTCTTCTCACCTTTCCTGCACTACACATTACAAAGGACTGCCACAGCTCAATTACAAAGTGTTTGCCTATCCAGCCCAGTAAGATGAAAAAGATCAGTAAAACTCTCTTTCATCATTAGCCAAACAACAGCAAACAGGGAAGTCTTCACTTTCAGACCAGTGGCAGCTTAATATTTCAGAGACTCAGAAATCTCCAATAGCTTCAGTAGTTTAACAACAAAGTTTTATAGGAGAAAGACTCATCGATTGCTTCTATTACTTCATGCATTCTGTGCTCTTAGAGAGTGGAAACTCTTTTTGGAACTTGTCTCAAAACAGCAAGCTATTTTATGCCAATATTACTCCTCTTCCGCACACCTGTAGCCTCATTTAAGAGTGTTCTGGCTTTCTGAACACTCACCACGAGCTCTCAAGACACAAGAGCCACAAGAATATTTAGCTTGCAAATTAAAAATGATAAAACACAAAAACAGTTAGGGATGACACTGGGCTGTAACTGCACTCATATTGCAGAGGCTGTTGAGAGAAATTTCAATCCACATATGAAATTATCTGTTTTCATTTTTCTTCCTTTGATGCCTGGATTTCATAACGAAGTTTGATTGAACATATCTTACCAGTATATTCCATCCAACCTTTGTTTGCTTATTCCAGAACATGCTAAAGTCAGATGTTTGTGACCATGATCACTTTTATTATTTAGTTAGCTCAGCAGAGGGATCACTCACAACTTGGGCATGTGTATATACATATATGTGCGTGTGTAGTAAACCAATACCAGCACACCAAATATTTAGTAACAACAAAGCTACTGAGAATATCAGGTGTTCTAAGAAGCATTTTTTCAGTGTATTTCTTAACTCATGCATTCAACTCCCAAAGTATCAAAGTGTTCAAGTTTTTTAATTTAGGTGGCATTTCTTAAGCATGCTATTCAATTCAAGTTAAGCATATTATTAACTATAACAGAGTTATTTAATTCACACTTGTAAAGGAAAGCTCCTATAATAGTAGTATGACACTTTGCAGTAAAGTATGTGGTACTAAAAAATGATATATGCACTTGCAGTAGATTGCTTCATTAACAAAACATGAGCTCACCTAGTAATGCTCCAGTACTGATGTTATCAGTGGCCCAGATGTTGCTGTGGAAGTCAGCCCAAACAGCAATGTTCCTTATGCAAAGAGGACAGGGAATCCACTAATTTTAATGAGGTCTTGCAGTTGGAAGTCAGCAGACTCCCTCCTGCTCTGCATCCTGAGGATGGTTTCCACATTTTGTGTATTTATGAGAGAATTTTCATATCGTCTCTGAGAAAAAGGGCTCCCTTGTATTTGCATAATGAATATAATAGTTTATTGAAATGGGTGAAAGAGACAAATGGAAAGAAATGAAGCAATGAGGAAAGCTGGGAAAATGAACAAAACAATGGAACAAGGCAAGAAACATGTAAAAAAATTAGAAATGGATCCAAAATGGGAAGAAGAGGGAAAAATAGGAGGAAAAATCCCAATTCTTAATTTGAAGATGACAAACAGAACACAGTTTCTTTAATGCCAGAATGCCAGGTTCTTTTCTTCCTATTCAAGATCTGGCACAACCTCACTTAAACACAAGACAGGGGAATCAAGCATGGGCTGGACTTCAAGCATCAGAATGTAAAACAGGAACTCAATAGATGCTGGTTCTGTTGCCAGTGTCTGTGTGGCTTTCATACATCCAGTCACCCCACCTGCAAACTGGAATAACACTAATTAGCTCCACCGCAGGGTACTGAGGATTTGTGGGCTGGTTTGTATCTGCATGCAAGTATTGTACCAAGTTTTTCTGTAGCTAAGCAACTTTGTTATAAAGTTATACAAAATCAGTGCAAGTGGACAGACAGTAGCACAGTGCTATCCTAGCTGCAGCTCTATCACACACACAAAAAAAGCCCCACAAAACCCAGCCAGACAACAAGATGTACTGAAACGCCACTCTGAGTTAGCTTCAATGTAGAATATACTAACAATAACAGAACATCATGCTGGACAAGAGGGAGGTCCCACAATGAAAATCCTCTGAAATACAGACCACCTAAGTGATTTGCAACAGAATAGTCCCATAGATTAATATTATAATCACGGCTTCAAAGGTCAAACAGGCAAGTTCGGGCACACGCATAAACAAAGCTGCGATTTCTGTAAACCAGGCTCAAGGAGAGAATAGCCACACTAAACCAGACTGATAAGAACACAAGCATAACAAGCCACTAAAGATGATGCTAATTTTCATCGACTAGTGTTTAAACCAGTTTATCTTCAGGTAAAAGCAAAGGAGCCAAATAATCTAACAGATAACAGCAAACTCAATCACCATTTCAAATGAGCATCTGGTTACTAATATTGAAAGGCACACTCCCTTCTCATGCCTCTGATCTCCCAGTCCATCAGCTAATCTTTACAACATATGAAAAATGAGCCCGTCGTGAGGAACAACTGATACAGAGAGAATCGAATAACAAACAATGCAAGTACCGAGAGCTGATGCACCTAGGCTTATCACTCTGAGGGAGATAATACAGAAGGCTTTTAATTATATCATCAAAGCAAGGGAGAAGGTACTAGAAGGGGCTAGCTGCAGATGGTTAAGTGTTAATGAATGCCGGGTTGGGTGGTTTATCAAAAGAAAAAGACTGGATATATATCTGAGAGGGTCACCGTTGAGATAAAAGTTGTAACAGCCATTGCCGGAGCTCTTTAATGAGCGAAGAATGCCAAATGTGAACCCTCTAAGAATCATACCAATTACTAAATGAACTTCGGTTCAATCTAGAAAATGTAATCAAGCTCAAGTCATTAAAATACATGGTAAAACTCCCATTGGCGCTGCCACTATAGTGTCTATTATTGTCTGTGCTCCCATGCAAGGGAGAGGGCTGCTCCCAGTTGTAAGCTCTATGTGTTATGTTAAGTGATGGCAGATTTTAGCCCTAATGATGAGGCACTGAGGGCTCCCTGGCAGAAAGTCGACAATGAGGAGGCTCAGAGAGATCTGTGAAGTCAGGGGAAGATCAGCAATTAAAAGAGCAATTTCAAAGAATGCAATTTAATGTGTAAAATTAGCTTTTATTGGTACATAATTCCACAAAATCCTGACTCGGTATGAGAGTGCATAAAGGTCTGCAAGAGTGCTTAGAAAGGTCTGTGCCCGTAATTCCTGACACGCCATTGTGAAATAATAAGCAGTACTAACAGGATTGATGCATGCTTCCTACGTGGCACTGCTTTGAAAGTGGACCCCGGAGCTTTTCTCTCCCCGATAACCTCTCTCAGGACTTCCTCCCTCAGGGAAATCAACCACTGATAGAGCAAACTTCCCTTGTTTAAAGGCAAAAAGATGGACAATTGTTTAAACTGTAAACTAATTAAGAGAGATTACCACCAAGAGCTGGAGGTTCGAATCAGCCCTGCACTCCCACTGACAGTGTGATAATGCCAGGCTGGGGTCAAAATCATAAATCTGAAGGGAGCACACACAAAGCTTAAAGCCAAAAAGCCTCTCTACTAAGCATGGGATATTGCCACATTAACCTCACCACCTCACAAATAAACTAGCTGAGAAAGAGAAATCCCATGGCCTCTTTGCCTTTAACTTCATACAGCTGCTGATGGAAAATATGAAAGTCTTTAAATAAGCTCAAGGACCTGAGGCTGTCCGTATCCTAACACTAATCTGAGCAACGACACAACAAAAATCCAAACATACCTGCTATTAACCTGGCTCCTGAACTGATATCTGAATTACATCCACCATGGGCTTATGGGGTTATTAGTTCATCTTCCTCTTCATCCCTCCAAAACAATTAAACAAATAACAGCATGCTAGGTGCAAACTATGCATTACACACTCATTTATTTTCTATTTAATCACATACAGTTCAGACAGTCCATGTAGCCAGTCTATCGCATTCTTCCTATCTCCTACACTATGTACTGTACTGTATTCTCGTGTGCAGAATCGTGCCATCCAGTCCAAACGCACCACTGACCCTGGACTGTCTGCATGGAGCTGGTGCTCTCATGTTGATACAAAGCCAGCCTACAGATCAACATGAAGAGAAGTCTCACAGCAAAAAGCTGCCAGACCACCTTTAATGTCTCAAGCATTCCTACGTTTAAAGCAAAAAAAAGTTTTAAAAAATTCCCTAAATCGCATTGCTCATTTACGGGACAGCTCTTGGCTGTAAACTCACTAATAATAAAAGACCACTGTTACGCTGGCTCTTTGAAAATCCCAGACACCTTATGACCTTAATTTTTTACGCCGTGCTTTTGGCCAGAAAGCTCCCGCAGCACTCAGCCAAGCGAACGTCCCCAAGCCGGATCCCCGGCCCATCTGCTCACTGGTGAAATGCTGCCACCTCCGGGCTGAACCGCGGCGGCAGCGGCCGGGCCCCCCCGGCTCCGAGGCCTCCCTCGGCCTCTGCCCGGCCCCCCCGCTGGCGGGTTTGCGAGGGGGGCAGAGCTTAGTGCGAGGATGCTGCTTCTGGGGTGGAACACCTGGTTCAGTTCTGGCTGTGAGGAGAGGAGAGCCTCGCTGGTGCGGAGCTGGCACGGAAAGGAATGGGGCACAGAACAGCAATCGCCCAAGATTTCAAACAGTGAAGGCTGCTCTGAGGTGTGACCCTGGCCCCAGTTTCCCAGCACAGAGGCACTCCCTCACTGGTTCCCTTCCTCCAGTTTTCTTAGACAGGAGGGTAAGACGAGCTTTGGTCCCTTGAGGAGCTGGCACGGGAGGACATCCCACATTCGCAGCTTCTCTGGTAACCTCCTTGTGGCTTCTAAAGACACACTGCACCAGGAATGGGAAGTGCTTTCCAAGCAAGAATGTTTTATTGATCTAATGACCTAAGTTACTTGAAAGCCTTCCGAATAATAAATATTTTTCATTTAAAACCTTCACCGCTTGCCATTTTTCTTTGTTGCGTTTTATTATTAATATACTCATGAGACTATAATACAAACTATGAACCTACTTTTGACAAAAGCATGCTGAAAACATTTTGGTAAAGGAACCAACTTTCATTGAAAGCCAAAGATTAAATCATTTTCTCTAGTATAAAGAGTATAGGTTAGCAGTCAGAACTTGAGATTAATGTTAGTTCAAGGTCAGTAATGGTTTAAATAAGCCTGTGTAACCTCCCGTAAAAAAGTAATCTTGGCAACCACACAATGCTTTAACATTAACATCTCTCTTGACTTTGTCACTGAACAGCAAGGGTGCTGATGGCTGCATGGCAAACTCATCCCATGACCTTATATAAAATGTTTTTCTCAGTCCTGCTTCAGTTTTCCCATACGAGCACCAGAACAACAGTAATTCCTCACCCACCCCAAGCCGGAGGAGCTCTCCCCGGGGAGCGTATGGGCATATCCCTGGATGCAAGTGCATTCTCCTGGAGCACGCCAGCCACAGCTGCTGGGGAAAGCACTTCCCTAAACTTGGTTCTAAGGGTCTTCTCTGCCATAGTGAGTGCTAACAGCTCTAGGAAATAACACAGGGGCCAGGCTCCCCACAAGCCCCCTGCCCCTTTCTCTCTTTCCCTGTCCTCCACTGAAAGTAGAGAGAAAATGCAAATATTTTATACTGGACACTTTTATGCTAGCCTCACATCCGCTAGAATACTTCAATTGCGATGTAGAAACTCGGAAAGCAAAAGAGAGAGACCAAAGTGATAATAAGTCTGAAGTTCAGTGTGAACAGAAGAGAATACACGGCAATGAAGGGCGGGGACTGCCACAGACATTATTAATAGGTTTTACCCTTGAGCTCTGGCAGCTACTTGTTCTATACACAGAGGAAAAGGATTAATCAAGCCTTGCACGTAAAGGTTCTTTCTATGGTGTGCCAAAATATTTAAAGCAGTATATACAAAGTGTAAGCCTTATTATCATACACATTCAATGTAATCATCTTATGCTACAGTTAAGGCCAGGATGACAATAAAGTAGATTATTGTGCACTATAACCAATTCAATTCCAACACAACAGGACATGGCTTAGTCACTTGGTTCAGATCTGGTATTTGAGCTTATTTTTCTTATGCTGGGCTAAACTGTGATCTAAGAGATTTAATCAAGCTTTGGGAAATGCTTTCTTTACTAAAGGAGGAGAAAGAACTAAAAGTCTGCACCTGGCAACCCTAATCACTTCCAATTTTCAGCCCTTTTCGCTTCTAGCTTTGTGGAAATTCACCTTAGTAAATAATTGTTCCCTAAAATCACTGGGGCTGAAAGGATGACAGAGCATAAGAGGAACAAGTTTTAAGCAAACAACTGAAGCTGGAGGATCGTACAGAGGCTACTGAAGAACAGCAGCTCCTGCTGATCCCTCCTACGCCAGTTCCCAAAGGGCTAAGCAGCAGACATATGATATATTTTCTTAAATCAAATAATTACAGTAAATGCATGGGAAACAGTGAAACTGAATACTAGGTCAAAGCTGTAGGTCACTAGCAATATATAGCTTAAACACAGCAAGGTTGCCACAATTTCTTTATGTTACTGGCCTAGACTCAAAGGCAAACAAAACAGTGACCAGCTCATCACAGCTTTGCTTGATAAGGCTCCAAAGACCTTCTGTGCCTCTCAGGTGAGGTGGGTTTTTACTAGTGGCTCGAACTTGAAATCTATGGCCTGCAAAATTTGGGGATTTGGGTAATCATACACCTTCAGAGTACTAAACCACATGGGCAAAAAGTTCAAAAGACCTATACTATTGATCAGCTAATATA
>VWYH01001445.1:0-68494 GCA_013399365.1 Pampusana beccarii
TGTAAAAGAGGCAAAAACCGTGGCTACTCAGTGTGGTTTAAAGTCACAATATACTGAAGCTATTTTGTAGCATGTATTTACAGGATATATGCTAGCTCCTTATGGCGTGTGAATGCTTGTGCGCACTTTGTTATCCCCTTCACAGAAGTTGTTATATTTTCAAAAATGGGAGGAACTGTGTGAGCAGGCTGAAGCACAAAATTTTAAATTGAAATTCTAATGATCCCCTATACCAGATAACGTCTCAAACATTAATGGGCAGTGGGCAGATTTCAAATGTTCACGTGCAGTCATGACTTCTCAGTGCAGTGTTACAACAATCATAGGAACAAGCATTAAAGCGTATGCTGTTAACATTACTCAAAGGTGCAATGCTAAAATCGAGATATTGTCTTGAATGGATGTGGCTGTGATCTGTCTGCATGTTTGAACTTGGTGTTTGGTTTTCATATCTGAGCTCGGTATTTTAGTTTGCATGTATGTATGTTTGGTACCAAGAGAATTTTGTTTGGGGAGATAACTACAAAATAAGAACTGGTTCTGCTGCTAAAATACCACTTTGTTCCCCCTTAGGATACATCCTTACACACTAGAGTAACTTTCAGGGAAATATTCTGATAAAAGAAAACTTGAAACGGTATTGTGCTTGAATGTGGCGTGAATGTGGGATTCTTGGTTTTAGTGCTGTATTGAAATTGATGTTGTTCTGTACAACTTTGGAAAAAATGAGATGAAGTATGGTACTGTAAGTTACTTTGCTGTTGTTGTTATCTAATAATTTTAAGACCAGAAAAGAATTTACACTGCTAAACTCTGATTTCCATTGAAAAAAAATAAAAAGAAAAAGAAAGGAGAAAAAAGAAAACAAACAAACAAAAAATGAACAAACAAAACCTAAATGCTATGATGGATGTGAACTTGGTATTGTATGAGGTTATATTTAGAAGTTGCTAGAATATTAGAATATGAACTGATTTGGATCTAGGAAAATTGAATAATGGATTGATGTTTAATATGCTGGGTTTTGACATCTGTAAACTGTAAAAGGTAAAGAGAGCTCAGGAATGTAACTACTGCTCAGCTAATTGGAATTGCATATATACATAAGTGTAGCAGCAAGAGCCAATTAGTAATGTACATATGTGTGTGAACAGCTGATGGACAGACTGTTTATCCAATCAAATAACAGTGTGCCACATGTACAGAAATAGAAAGGTATAAAACCTCCCGGCTGGAGTAATAAAGAGGCTTCAACTTTGATCATATTGGTCTGTCATTGAGTCCATTATTTTGCTCCCACAGGGAACGACCTGTTGGAGAGCAGTGTAGGGGAAAGGGACCTGGGGGTCTTGGTGGACAGCAGGATGACCACGAGCCAGCACTTCTGCCCAAGAAAGCCAATGGCATCCTGGGGTGTATCAGAAGGGGTGTGGTTAGTACGTCAAGAGAGGTTCTCCTCCCCCTCTACTCTACCCTGATGAGACCACATCTGGAATATTGTATCCAGTTCTGGGCCTCTCAGTTCAAGAAGGACAGGGAACTGCTTGAGAGAGTCCAGCGCAGAGCCAAAGATGATTAAGGAAGTGGAGCATCTCCCTTATGAGGAAAAGCTGAGGGAGCTGGGTCTCTTTAGCTTGGAGAAGAGGAGAGAGGGGTGACCTCATTAATGTTTATAAATATATAAAGGGTGAATGTCATGAGGATGGAGCTAGGCTCTTCTAGGTAACAACCAATGATATGATAAGGGGCAATGGGTACAAACTAGAACACAGGATGTTCCACTTAAACATGAGAAGAAACTTCTCAGTGAGGGTGACAGAACACTGAAACAGGCTGCCCAGGGAGGTTGTGGAGTCTCCTTCTCTGGTGACATTCAAAATTCACCTGGATGCCTTCCTGTGTAAGCTCATCTAGGTGTTCCTGCTCCAGCAGGGGGATGGATTAGACTAGATGATCTTTTGAGGTCCCTTCCAATTCCTAATGTTCTGTGATTCTATGAGCATTCAACACATGCAAATGCTTTTTGCATAGTAACTCAACCTTTAATGTAGAGCAATTATTAAATCAGTTTTGAAAGGACAAAGCTTGATAATGAATACGCCAGGAAACACCCAGCTACCTCACTGCCGCCTCAATTTCTGGACACAGTGATCACCACTGTTCAAAAGGTTTTTAATGGATGAGAGGTAATGGACATGAGTTGGAACATCGGAAATTGCAATTAGATAGTAGGAAGGAAAAAAAAAATATCACAGTGAGGGTGTTCAAACACTGGAACAGGGGCCCAGAAAGGTAATGGGACCTCCATCCTCAGCAATACTGAAAACACAACTGCTGAGTTACTGTGCTTTGATTCTGTGAAACACTGAGCCACAGAGGCCAAGCAGATAGGTTCACAAAGGGAAATGAGAGATGTCCCAGAAGACAGCACCTAATTCACAGTCTACAGATAAGCACCTTAATTTTTCTCCATTCACATCACTAATTTTGGATGCTTATCTAGGGAAAAATTGGATTTTTTTTTTCTGAAGCTGGGTGTAAACAACTGCTCACGTGAAGATATTAGCATTCATCACTGAGCTCTGGCAACTAATTGCTAAATTGCATCTCCAGCACATTAGTGGAAATACATGACATCGAGTTGACTTGAACTAGGAGGAAAAACACCTCACTAAGCCAATTCCATAGCCAACTGTCCAGTCTTCCTGTAGGTCTCTGGTGACAGCATTCAAAAAAGAATGGAGAGACAGGAAATACTAAACCAAAGACACTTCCCAAGTACAAGATGAATCCCAAACTACACCTGAGGACAAGCTGGCCAAGCCCAACTATGAACTTCAAGGGGAAAGAAAGCAGATCTGAAAACCAATTATGAGCTAGATCTCATACGAAAGCCTACAGAGTACAGACATACCGGGCCGTGTTTACCATGGGGCATTCTGGGTTGACAGCAAAGGAACAGTGGCTCTGCAGAACCCAATAATACACGTAGCTGCTTGGTTATATTTTGTGGTAATTAGCTGATACTACAGTTATACTGACTGATACTGATATCCAAGTAAGTGAGGGAGAATCTAGTTCAGGTTACGCCTAACCATGCTGAGAGTACACTTCCCTCTGAAGTGCAAATACATGCTCAAACCCTTGGAGAGAGCTGTATTCCATTGCAGTCAAAGATATTACTTTGATTTATAGAAGTACATGATGGTTTTCTCATAATTTTTCCTCCCATTTCACCTCCTCCTTAGATCCCTTCTCTTTTTACCTCGTGTATTGTAAATCACCAATAGTCATTTGCCTTTGTACCATGCCGTGCTGCTCCTGTTTGGAAAAGTACTTTGTTGACTACCTTTCCTTTGATTAAGCAAACTGTCACCTGAAAAAAAACCAAAACAAACAAACCTAACCCAACAAACAAACAATCAGTCAAGAACTTCAGTTAATCCTATTAATTTTCAGTTTTATAGAAGACAGCTGAAAGCAAAAGCTCTAGCAGTTCTGGATAAAGAGACAGGATGTCTTGAGACAAATACATACACAGGTTATTGCCACCAATACAACTTAGGCAAGAATTCCTATACTGTACCAGAGCATGCTGTAAGATGTCATGTACTAAGTCTCTAGAGAAATCAGTTCCATCTTTCCTGTTATTGCTGATGCCCAAACCTGTGTGGTGTGCTGTGCAGTATGTAAAATATCCTCCTTCAGAACACAGGTCATGAGAAATTATGCTGAGAATGAGTTCAGACACCTTCTGGCATGACAACATCTCTAAATAACACAAATGTGCCTGGGGAAATGCTGAGGGAAGCCTCCGAGCAGGCAATAGTCTTCCCATTCTTCTGCCTTCTGTTCCAGGGTTTCATTCCCCAGCAACCAGGAGCAACTCCCAAATCATTTTGTCCTCCTACATGTTTCCCACCTGGGACAAAGACACTTGAACCCAGTGCCATGGCAACACCATCAAGCCACACAAGCACTTGGGTTCTTTAGGGAAAACAAAAATTCTGAAAGGAAGCTGGGAGATAAAGGCTCCTATTCCTTGTTTCCCACTGTTAGGAAATAATTACAAAAATACTTTAATCTGAATTGCTCTCTGGGTGAATAAGTTGTCATTTAACAAAAATACTATGACACGAAGAGGAAAATAAAAGAGGAAAACTTTTGGGTACATTTAACATGCTGTGTAACTTCCAAGCTTAAGGTTGGATGTCATCATTATACCATATGAAAAGAACGTGCACAGAAAAAAATAAGAAATGAATGCACAGGAGGAAAGATAAATCGAAATCTCTGTGATCAGCTCAAGCAGAGTGTGACCCAAAACCTGCCTCATCAGCCCCCTAACATAAATCTGAGTCCTCTCACCGATTCCAGTGGACTTGGATGAGGCTTTTATGTTTCTCAGAAATACTATTTTGATTTTATTTTACCATACTCTTGAGCCTGACTCAGTAGGACTTGCAGAGAAGGCCTCCTGAGTGCAAATTTGATTCTAAACTCTACAGTTCTTTGCCTGTTTCTATTGTTTCTTGAATGCTTTCAAGGAATAAGGTTAATGATCACACATCTCAGTGATTTTCATCAGCTTATTAACAAAGGAGAACAGATTCTTTTTATCCTGGCCAGACAGAATGATATCATCACAAGTCCTTCAAAACCTTCCAACTCAGGCTTGTCCAGAAAGCATTTCTTTCCATGCTTAAGCAAAAAGTTATTTTAGTGATAAAAACTTAAAGATTCACTTAAATGATGTTTTAACATGACAGCTTCATACATTCTTCCATTTTTTTCAGCCCTGTATGCTTATTCTCTGTCCCCCAGACACTTCTTCCCCAATATGAAGTCTTTTGATCTTTGTTTCTTTTTCTTTAACAGATATTATGGCGTGAACACTCATCTCAAGTACCTGCAGTACTCAACTAAAATGAGAAGCACAGATGTTCGGTGTCTTTACGATCCAGACTTAAATTACTGGGGAAGCCAAGCTTACAAAATGTCATCCTAGGGCAATCTGTTACAGAAAAGCTGTTAGGAGACAATCATGCATATTTACACCCATGAAGAACTCTAGAGGTCATCCGGCTCTATGATAGGATTCCCAGACTATTCCTAACCAGATGCTCATCCCAGATGTTTAAAAACAAATGCCCAGTGTCTTTAAAAAAAGCCTCAGAAGCTCTGCTACTGCATCCTCCCGGCCTGGGCACAGCCTTCTTCCTGAGCATTGACACTCACACAGAAGGGAGAGCATTTTCCACTTCCCAGATTTGTGACTCTATGGAGTGGTCAAATGCTATAGCACAGCATGTGCTGGGTGGCATCCTGCAAATTGCTGACCCACAAGGTATGTCCACGTTAGCAGGGGATGCCAATTCACAGAGTTTTTCATATGGCTTCTGCAGTATAGCAACTACTTAAAATACCTTCAGAAATAGTGTAGAGCCTTGCATAAGTTGTCTTCATGATAGAGTATCAGACAAGGATGATACTCAAGTAGCAACACTTCATAAGAGGGTTATTCTCTAAGCACCTCACTCACTTCAGTCTAACAATAACCATTTGGTAGGCTAAATGCTGCAACCCATCATAGCTCAAACTAGTTCCCACCTTTTCAGACTGTCAGAGTAATGGATGGCCAGTGGCTGTTTGCTGTGGAAATATCTCTCCTCCTCCCTCTGTGCATCTATCACCTTTTCCCAACCTGAAGAGATTCATTAGGATTGCTGGCCTAAGTCCTCACTGTCAATAAATACATTTCTGTTTCTCCTCCAGCACAAGTCAAAGGAATGCATTCTGCATTAGCTGGGAATTTCTAGGATTCCAAGAGCCACATATTTCTCTGTATTCCTACCAAGCTCAGTGAGAAGGTCCTATGCAGTCTGAGCGGCCTGACTTGACTTGCTGTCACTTGCTGTAAGCATGTACCTGCTAATTCATAGTCTGCCACCAGGCTCATGATGGTTGATTCTACCTCACTTCTGAGCACAGATACAAATTTTCAATCATTTTCTCAAATTCAGACAAAAATTGGGGTTGTACGTGTATTTTGAAAACGGGGTAGGGTAATTCTTGTTCCACCTCCTTTAACATTATGAGCTGACAGTTTTCATGTGCTTTTCTGTATGACTCCCGTCTGATTCAGTTCTTCACAAGGAAGAATAACCAAGAGTCTTCTCTGTTCTCAGGGGAGAAATCCACTTGACATTCGTTGATGCCATGTCACATCCTACTACCTTTAAGTGGTTTTCAATAGCTGGGACTTCCCAGGAGGTGCCTTGGCTGCTGTCCTGCAAAAGAGGAAGAGCTTTCCTCCGTCCAGAAGAACTAACCTGAGCTCAGCACATCAAACCACCAAATGGGCTTACCCAGTGCAATGGAGACCGCAGCTACCAATTAGGGGGTTTTGGTTGGTTGGTTTTGGTTTTTGCTGGTTTTTGTTTTCTTTTGTGGCCTACCCATATATGTCAACAATTTGTAATCCCACAGCATTTCTCAAAGGAATGAGGCAGGAATTCCCATCTAATTTCTTGTGTGTTTCATGTAACGCACTTCTAAGGAAATCAACCTCTACACAAAGCAAATGATGACAACAATACAGGGGTGCATGCCATACACCATAATTCCTGAAAGAGGCTACAGACAACTGTAAAGAGGAATCAGCACAAGGTGCTGCTTCAGGGGTAGGGTTATGTTGCTGCAAAAGTGGGAAGGCTAAACCCATGTTAATCAATAGCTTGAGGCATCCTAATGTCTTCTCCAGAAACCTAGATTTAAGGTTCCCACCTTTCTAAGAAAGCTCACTGAAACTTTGTCTCAAATTACTGCAATAAAACAAACAAAAAAAAAACACCAAAAAGAAAAAAAGAGAAGTAGATAACCATATATGTGTGCTTATATTTGAGAACACAGTACATGAATCAATAAATCCTCCACTGTGTTGCGATTGTTGCTAAAATCTTGATCTTAAGATGGTAGTTTTCCTGTCCAACCATGGTCTGACTCTGCCAGTCCAGCAGATGAAGTGGTTTAAATATAGAAACACAGCAGTGAGCCCATTACCACTATCACAAAGGCTTATCCAGCATTGTTCACTCAATCACACAACAAAGGTGCACAAGCCAGACTGGAATGACCTTGTTTAGGTACCAAAAGCAAAGTACCTGTGGCAGTACAGGTCTCAGAGAAAAGCTGGGTCAATTAGCCTAAACGGTTCAGACTGCTGCTGGTCCCCAAGCCTGCTGCGATACCCCTGTGCCATGTTGCAATTGGCAGCACCGACTTATCTTCTAAAGGCTAACAAAAGCCTGGCAGGATTTTATTCTAAATGGCTGACAACTCCTACCTGCTTTTTCAGCAACAAAACTCCTAAACCACACTAAACAATTAAAACCCACAAGGCCTGGGAACAGGGGACTGCTTGCTTCCTCTCTGTTTAATATTTGTATCTAATTCTAGTTCCGTGTGTTGTACATAGTTCTTCTTGTTCTTCTCAAATGCATTTAAGCTCCAAGAACATGTTAACCAAAGGACAAACAGGAAGTTGGGAAGCTGAGAGATGTTGAAAAAAAGGCAGAGCACTGAAGGGGAATGGAGCTGCTCTTTCATCTACAGCCCATAATGTAAACAACCTCAATGTTAACTATGAAATGTGTTGGCTTGTGAAGATTTGTATAATATTAAAAGCGAGGGGGAAGCAAATGGATTAAACTACACGATAATTGTTCTCAGATGGACCAACCACAGTATCTAGAAGACAGAGGGAAATCCTTGGATGTGTCAAAATGTATTCAATGAAGATAACCGCTTTCAAACTGCATTAATTGCAACCAGTAGGAGGAGAAAAACAATAACAGCCATGGCACAATTTAGCTATTACTCAGCAAGAAATCAGACCCAAATTACTCAGCAAGAAATTAGACCCAAATTTTAAACAGAAGCTGTATAGACAGGCAAGCCTTAATAAGAACTTAGAACATTAAAGTCATACGAGTATTTCTATTAACATCTTGCGTCACACAATATCTTAACAACTTACATAAAGCTCAGAATTGTTTCTGCTTAAATCAGTACAAACTTTGTCCTTGGTTTAAGGAGGCAAGAAAAAAAAGCATTTTGCGGCATTTCTTGAACAGGACACCTCATGGCTAAGTTCTGTTCTCCTAGATGAACGCACATGTGCACTGCTTTCAGCAGAGAAACTGCATATATGACTGATGGCCTATTTCAGCAAAACATTTAAATGCTTTCTTTTCAAACAGCTCCATCAGAACTGCCTCTTTCTGCCCTGAATAGACTTGTAAACAAGCACACAGGGGTACTGTACCTTCTCTGTGGACATCAGGGACCATATCAGTGGGACGTTGTGCTACAGCTGATCGCCTGTAAACCATGTGGATTCTTCCCTTTTCCTCTTCCATTTGCTTTCCTCTTTCCAAAGGTTCAATGAAGTATTCATCCTTATTAGTTCTTATCATTCCAGCCTGGTGAGGAAGAGAGAAAGCATGCCTGTATGTCATTTGAGAACCTAAAGACCCAGCCTGATGCTTTAAACACAAGAATCAAGTGAGGTGAAAGAAACTACTCAGCATATTACTGTACTATAAGAATCAAATTACAATTCGGCTTCCTTTTCACAGACTTCCTGCCAGAGGAGATATTCCTTTGCACTGTGGGGATGTTCATCTGGCCAAGGCCAACATTCAAAAGCATTAAGAAAAAATCTTGCATGAGATACATCACTCCCTTCAAAACCCAACTAAGACCAAAGTCATGTAGGAGTTTACCATTTGTATGTTATTCACAGCTATTTTATCATCTATGTATGGCATGCTACGTACTGTAATGTTCTGCTAATCCTTAACTCATACATATTCTGAACCCCTTATGGCTCAGGTCCTTCATTTTACTTCATTAAAATCAGTAGAAGGCATACAGTTTTCCACTTAAATGAACGCATACTCCTCCATCCTCTATCTAGCTATCGACAATTCTTCCAAACCCTTTCCCTTTATGTCTTCTGCCTGCAAAAACTGTGGGATAGGTTTGCAGACCGGGCAGATTAACCTGGTGATGACTACAATTAAACTCACTGGACTAAGCCACACCTGCACAAATCCAGTTTAAGTGAAGGCAGACTCATGCTCAGAAGAAAAAAATTCTTTGCTAGCACTTGAATATAAATCACAGTAAATAACAGTAAAGGAAATCTGACAATACACTCAAGGAAACAGTCACTTTAAAAACTCTGCTTAAATCTAAGGGTGGCAAGATTACACTCCTTCAGGCACAGCCAGTGAAAGCAAGAATATCATGTAGGGGAAAATGGCTAGAGAATATTTGAAAACACAGGAAAACACCAATGGCATATTTATTTTGAGGAATCTGCAAATTATTATCACTATTATTATCATGTTTACATAAAATGTAGCAGAGCAACTACTAACAAGCATTATCTTTATGACGTTCCTTTTATACAATGTTCTTCTTGCAAGTAAGCAACACATGGATGGTTCCCAGAGCACTTGCTTTGAATGCAACCATACATACATACAAAGTATGAATTAAAAAAAAAAAAAGGAAAAAAAAAAGAAAAAAAAAAAGAAGGAGGAAAAAGTCTGATGGAACAAGTTCTACCTGGACCTAGTGACCACATCAGTGTCCGGATTTTGGAAGTACTTTTGTGCTTTGAATGGCTGAAAATGCAGCCCCTGCTCAAGCCATGGAAGCTAAACCCTCAAGTAGGGGTCTTGTTTCTTCTAAGCTGTGTAGAAGGTCTCAGGAAGGCACAGCTGTGGCCAGGGGTTCCTGCATCAGGCCTGGGAAGAGCTTATGGACACCAGAGGCTACACAAGATGGGTGCACATCATAAAATTTAAACAAAGGAGACAATCCCAACAGTGATACAAGCTACTCCCAGGCTGCCCAGCCCCTGTGGAGGAGGTATAGTTGCAATCCCATGCTCCAGCTTTGAATGCCTTTGAACTTATTTACAGCAGTGCTACAAATGGAAATTATCATAGCACAAGCTTACATAATTTGTCAAATACAAGTAGACAGAATTGTGAAGGTATATTTTAATAAAAGTATTCAAAATGTCTCAAACAGTATTTCACCACAAGCTTTCCATGCTCTGTGTGCTTTCTTACATCTACACTCAATTTTTAGTTAATGAATTTCTTCAAATATTAGCTAAACTACATAAATCTAAATACTACATTCTTCCTTTGTTTTCATTATGTGAGTAGCAGTAATAAGTAAGATTTTTGGTTGTAATAACTCAGGTTAGCATCACAAGTCAGTTATGTGGTTAGTACACATAATTAGACTGGTATTTAACAAGTCCCCTTTGCATGTTAATAGCTTATTTGCTTGCCATTTTTTCTGAGCAAAACTAAGTTTTGTAACTACAGTTGCTATGTTACTTGTGTAGACCTTATCTTGGCATAAAGATTTTTTTTGTAAATGACCCATTTTCTATGACACTATTGCCTGTGAGTTGAAAGTAGTTCTATCCAAAAGCAGTGCTCAATGCAGAAGCAAAGCTTGGCTTCACTTTCCAGTTTCAATGTGTATGCTTTTTCTTGTCTGTGTTAAATCTACAAACAAAGAGCCACAATAATATTTTTGAGAATGGGTGTGCCTTGCTGTAAAAGGAATATAAGAATAATCTGCAAGCATCAAGTACAGTTTCCATTTTCACAACTCTCCATAAACCACTTCGACAGACCTAACACATTCCACCCCTCTTAAGCCACAACTCTTCTGCTTCACAAAAGCCTCCTAACTTCACAGATGCCAATAAACTGGCTGCATTAATCAGAGATAGAAACAGTTGCTATTTTAGAAGTCTAATTACTAATTAAGAGGAACAATACCCCAAACAGACATCCCATTTCACCTAATCATGCTAAACTAATTATGTGGTTCACAAGGCAAAAAAAGAGGCAAATTTACAAAGTAAAACCATTGAGATAAAAGGCATAAAGATTCAAGGTGACCCTTCCATGCAAACAAATCTGGCAGAACAGATGAGCACCTCGATCTACCAAGCATCTGGCTTGTTATTTGCTGGCACCATCACCACAGCACACAGCAGGTTTTTCTGTGGAAGATGCCCAGCAGCCTCTGCCTCGGCACACACCCAGAGCCACATGCGGTATCAGGTCCTGTCCCCTCTCCAAGCCAGATCCCACTTCAGTCAGACTGTAATTCACACCCACTTTATTTTTTTTTCTTTTGAAACAGCTTTTATGGATGATTATTTATACAGACATTAGATGTATCTCCATCTTCACGGAAGCAGCTCATTCCACCAATTTCAGTGGATTTGAACTGTTTTGAGGAGATCTGTGCTTGTAATTATGAATAAACATAACACAATTTATCCACAAAATTTGCCAATGGAGCTAGAGGGCTGGATTACCAACCAACTACCACCACCACAGGGTTCCTAAAGAGCAACATCTCTAGCAGATCCAGTGAGAGAGCAATGATCTGACCTCCAGCACAACTCACAACCTCCCACGGCACAGCAGAGAAGTTAATTAGAAATATACACTGGGAAACAGCTCACACAGACTGAAGTCAGCACTCATAGACTATTGACCACATGTGGTCATGTGCTTTTTGGAAGAACAGAGTTCCCCACCGTCCCAAGAGAAAGAGGAAGAATTACAGTGGAGACCAGGCAATTATGGCTTTGTAGTCAAAGGGCCAAACCTAAAGGGCTGATGAAGGAAAAACATGGATTCAAGAAAAAAAAAAAAATCTGCTTTGCCTTACCATTACAGTGAACAGTACCAATATTAACATGTTCTGTCTGACATTTAATACATACAAGTTAAAATTAGTATAGTTGCATTATCTTTCAAAGCATGTTGTAAAGGACAGTAGCCAAATTTTTGTAAATATGCTATTTTTTCCCTATTATTGGAAAATGAGATTTAGAATCAACAGGGACAGTTTTGGTCCATTTTAACAGCCTACAGGCAAGCATGAATGCAGAATACAGATTTGTTTCCATTCTGACTTTTTTTTTTCCCTCGCAAATTTCACCAGTAAAAAGAGTTTGATATTTTCCAAATGAATGGAGAAAGAAGGGCATAAGCAGGCACTGAATTTTCAAGTGAATCTTCACTGTAAACTCTACTGTCAACCCAGCATTTTCTTCCTCACCAGCCAGACAGAAAAGCAAGCAGTAGTTTAGAGCACATATTTTTAAAGACTCACTTGGAGAAAAGACTGTGGTGGATTTTCAAGAAAGAAGTATGTAGTGGAATTTTTTTTTCCACAAAAGCACATTTATGGAGCAATACAGGAAAGCAGAGTCTGAAATCTTGGAATGCTACTAATTTTACTGCTTTTTCCTATAAATTAATAATGTTCAAAATGTCCATCAAGTGAAAGATGCAGTTTAAAATCTGTGTTTCTGTGAAGTTTATCTAGAACTGGCCTCATTAGTCTTAAAATGTGAAAAAGAGAACACAACAAAACTTCCACAAGCAAAAAGAAGCCTTTGTGGCACACCAACTGCAGAGGCCTGGAAAGAAACCCACCTGTTCTCAGCATCATTTCAGCCTCAACTGAAGCAGATTACCTTCTCAGCTTTCCTACAGACTCACTTCTCCCATTTAAAACGGCAGCAAATTCCCCTCCCTGAAGGGTATCACAGGGGAAACCTGCTGAAGGTCTGTTTAGCACCTTGTGTGCACACGCTTTGCTGCATAATGTCTGTAATTGTCTTTAAATGACTCACAACCATTAATGCATTTCGGCCCTGCAGCTCTTTTCATCCTCCTCAAACCAGAAGTAATGGTGCACAGCAAAGTGAGGGAAAACCTTTCTGCTGAATTAAACCTGAGGCAGGAGCAAGTTCTGCCTGAGTTCATAATAAAAGGCAACTGAGGGCAAGGCCAAACGTAGTCTGGTACACATAGCCCACCTAGGAGGATTTCTCAGAGGACAGCAAGTGATGTATTCTTTACTGAACAACCCACTGACAAAGCACAACTTGGAAAACTGCATTTTTTTTTTTCAAATGCAAAAAGATGCAGACATTAATAAAAGAATTACAAATTACAGAAAACTTTGAGAAAATAACCTACACGGGCAGGTTAAACTAAGGGTTAACTTACTGAGCCAAAACCAACAGCATTTAGGGGGGAAACATGATTCTGTATAAATATGCATGGGGCATTAACTGCAAGAGAGGAAAGAACCATTCATCCAGAGGAGCACAACAGAGAAATGTGGAGTGACCATTAAGAACGGATACATTTAACTTCAATATTAGAGTAAACATTATGTGTGCAATTTTCAAAAGTGTTTTAGGAAGTTAAATGCCCCATTTCTAGTGGTTTGCAACAAGGGCAAGTCATTTAATTCTCAGGTGTGTTTTGAAAGGCCCACTCAAATGTCAAAAAGAGTTTGTGTAGCAAGGCAGCAGAGTCACACTGTCAGCCATTATCAAGACAAGTGCTGCTAATACTTGCCACCGAGTGTTACTGGCAAGTAGGAAATGCTTTGGGTTGTTAAAAGTATGCAGTGCATTTATTTTACAAAATAAACCCATCACAGAATATCCCCATCCTACTTACCATCTCATGTTCAATGCAAAGAGGTCAGTAAATGCTCTTTTTGTTGCCAGTCTCCACTGCACAACTTTATTCCAAGTTCTGGTTTTTCTTATTGTCCTCATACACTGGATGTGCTGCCACCAAACACAAAAGCTTCTTTTTCTCATGCAACTCCCTGTACAAAACATTAATTTACCTAATTGCCTATGAAAAAAGCTTGGCAAAAGTTAGGTTCGTAAAGTGCTGAGACCTCTAACATACTCATCAATAACATCTTGCCACCACTGTCCTGCCTGTATTTGTTCCCTCCTGTCTCACACTGGACTCTGTAAACTCTTCAAAGCAGGGGCTGTCTTCACATCCTGTGTCTGCCACAGCCTCTAGCACAGTAGGATGCCTGATCCATCAGCAGATACTGGTATAAACCAAATACACCACAGGCATATTGTCACTTGAAACCAAGCATTACATGCATCCTTATCTGTATATGAATGCTAGAAAAGAACACCAAACAACTAAACAGATGTGACCAAAGTGATTCAAGGATTCCAGGTTTAGAGTAGATCCAAGCACGTGTGCCACAGTACCAGCAACCTGAAACTGCCACTTATCCAGAAGCTCATCAGAAAGCACCAGTGTAATAAATATCAAGAGAAGAGGATGAACTGCGGTTTCAGTGACCAAGTGCCACATCAACTCCTCCTGGGACAGAGTTAACTCTCCCTTTTTCTCTACAAGCCTCCAGCTAACACTGCTCGGTGACCGGCTGTTGGCTGCATTTCCATCAAGCAATGCTCAGCAGAGACAGCTGAAGGACACAAACCAGCAAGTTTTAGGTTTCAATGAGAAAGGGTCAGAGTTGGGGTGGGGAGAAACATAGGGAATATTAAAGGATACTAGTGGGAAAATCCTCCATTTTTCAGGTTGGCCTGTAAATGTCCAGGATCCATTTGCCAAGGCTGTCTGTAACTGAACAACTAGTTGAAACTGCAGCCAGTCATGCAGAGATCCCACTGCTCCTCCAGCAAGGACGACACCCGGACACCAGCATTATGATCACAACGAGCTCTACATACTTTCATCCACAAGAGTTTTGGTGCTGCCCATTTTCATTCCACTAAAAATGCATACTTTTAAGCAGGACAACATTATATCTAAATTCTAACATTCAACTATTCTCCATCGACTTAATGGCAGTGAGGGCACAACATAATTACTTTCAGTGAAAAATGTTTTCATTGCAATGTTTTGTGGCTTTCCTATTTTTTAAATCTATATATGCACTTATCTTCATTATATATTTCAGCTGGCATCTGTACTTTGAAAACCCTGCATTTTTGCAAGACATAATGAATCTACCACAGAGAAGACAAAAGTATCAATTATATTTTTAAACTGCCCTTAGTGGCCTCATATTATGCAGAAATAGTTTCTAAAATGCTGACCTGATACTCTGGGGAACTGAAGCATTAAATAGCAGCTATTTCTCCTAAGCCACCTTTGAACAGTGGGAGAACTGAATATGTCAGGCTGCTTTGAGCTACTCAGAAACACAATATTTAAATATTTACAAATTGTGACATGGCTGTTCCCAGAGCCATGTGGCATGCGTGGGAGCAAAGCATAAGGTCAAAGAGCCCTTCTGTCACCAAGCTGGTTTTGTAGGCTGCTCACATCAGGTTTCTCTCTCCTTTTTTTTTTTGTTTTGTTGGGGTTTTTTTGTGGTTTTTGTTTGTTTTTTAAATATCTTCCTTTTTTACTTAGGTGAGAAAGAAAAGAGGTCACATTTTAGAATGCATGTCCCAAGAACAAAGTGTTTCTCACACCACACTTCTTCTCTATGCTCTATTCAAGCTTTTCCAACCAACTTCTTTGTCTCCAGACATGTTCCAAACTTTAAAACTCTGACTTTTTTTTTTTTTTTAAATAAGTGTTTCAATTTTGTCCCTTCTCCCCCCCCCAGCTAGAAACTAGGAGCAATATGTATTTTTATGGCAGTTAATAGGGATTACATATTTAATACAAGTCTTTTACAAATTGAGGACAAACAGCATTGCACTGGATCAGATACAGTCAGAGTGAGCTCTGGAGAACACCTGTCCCATGGTGCACTCAGTGCTTAACACGGGTCTTCACTGAATAAACATCAAACGCCATTCTCTTCCAACAGCACCGAGCACACAGATACACTACAAGCCACACTGACAAGCTCTGGGTTCCTCTGTAAGAGCTCATATGCTCTTAAACACCGTATTCAGGTGCTTTTATAAGACACAGAGCCTTTGCACCACACTGAACACCATGCACAAGGAGATCAAGTCCTTCACAGTTTCCTCAAGTGAAAAGTTTACCTATTTGATGTGGCTTTCCTGCAACTAACCAATTACATAGGCTTTTAGCAAAATGGTAACTGCTCCAGCTGAATGTGCATCACAGAGCTACTTATCTGTATCCGAGACGTAACACTTCATGATCTAAACCAAGTCAGCCATCCAATCTATAACCAATTACACTGCACCGTGAGGGCTACGCAATCAACAGAGCTTCACTGCATCATCCTACATCTTCATTTGTATTACAGGAACCTTTTATCTGGCTTAGGATATGTACACCCTTCTGCAATAGAGAGTAATCTGGAAACACTGTATCTTTCCTATGATGACCTGAAATAGGGGAGGATCAAAAGCTTACAAAATTGAAATGTAACATGGTCAAGGTGCTGAGTTCATCTCCAAATGGAGTATGTTGTCAATAATATAAACAGCAGATTAGTAAGCAGGTCAGAGTTTGCTCAGCAGAAGGAGGTTTTCTGTATGAAGTCAGGTTGCAGTTATAGTCTTTGGTAAGAAATGAGCAAACTATATAAAAAAAAAAAAAAATCAGCAATAGGCACAGATGTCTGAGGATGTAAAAACCACCTTCCTTCTAGAAGAAAGTTCCAAGTTTGGACCCTGCAGTAGCATACAAGTGCAAATACAGAGTAATAAAAACGGGCTGTTTAGTTGGACTCTACCTGGCAGGCAAGCAGAAATGAGAAGGTAACAGCTCTCAGCACAGCACATATGGAAGCAGGTGTGTGTGAAAGAGCCAGACAGCTACTTCCCAGTCCAAGGACAGCTAAGAATTCAATGGGAAAAGAGAAAACTGCCTGCACAAGACAGGCACCTCTGTTTCAGGGGAGAGACTATGCTCAAGGAGGAAGTTGCTTCCTTAGATCTAAATCTAATGACTGCAACCCAGGGGTGAGGACACGGATAAACACACAGACAAGTTTTGTCTGCAAGATGTATGGTAAGACTTCTGAAGCCAACAACTGTTCCAATCAATTGTCATCTAAGTGGGACCAAAGGGACTATAACTACCCAAGGCCAGGAGAGTAGGGCCCAAATACATATAGGTCTGTGAAATTAAATACTTCGCTGTTCTATGAGCATGTATGATGGCTCATAAAGGATTGCAGCTTGTGTTCAAATAGGAAACAAGCCCACTTAGGAAGAAGTTCTTCCACCATCTTGACATCTGTCCTTAAATCAGAGAAGGAAGCTCTTCTTTCATGTAACAAAGGGCCTCTCAAGCTAACTACGAGTAAACACCGTATATTAGCCCTCCTGTCTCACCTTCTGCAACTGTCATCTGCTACAAAACCAAGACATTTCTGCAAGTGGAACAGTGCAGGCAACCAAGTCCTTAGACATGCTCTTTCCAAACAAAAGGAAGAGAAGTAGGATACTGGCAATAGCAAGCCAGCAGAAGAAAAAGAAAAACAGTGACATATTGTCCAAGATGGCAAAAATGCAAAAAAATTGCTCCCTGTCTGGAGATTTCTCTAAATCTTTTTTTTTTTTTCCCCTTTCCATTCTTCAGAGCTCCTGGTGGAGGTAGAAGAGGGCTTTATTTGACTGAGAGGAGCTGAGGAACATTCTCTTTCATGAAGGCCAACAAAGGTGCTATGTAACAAAAAGGCACATCGCATATGCCAAGTCTAGTTTCACCTTCCACCGGTATTACCTACGAGCACCTAGGATGGACTCCCAACAACCTGGTTTCCTACACAGCAGCTAAATGATCGAATCAATCACTGCATATGCCTTAAAATGGAATGCAAAAATATGTCCAGCATCCATAAGTGTCAGAACTGGGATATTTGAATCTATTCTCACTTTAGGCCACGAATCACTTGTTCAGCTCTTAACAAAACTAAACAGATTCTCCATGCATTATAAGATAAAATGAGGAAGCTGGTTTCGGCAATCCAAGTAGTTTGAGCTGGAGTCATCATTTATTTCACCCACCAACTATGCTGAGAGAGCCAGAATGCAGCAAAAGGACTCAACAATCAAACCAACACAAAGCTGGTACCTTCCAGAAAATACTCTTTCCTGAGCATTCTATCAATTAAATTGGAAAATGTTTCCTGGGCTCTCTCACACCCCTCTTATTTCTCCCTTCTTCCCTGTTGGACAATTGGAGGTGGCTGACAGCTCTAGCCTGCCACTAACTAAATAGAAGCCCCATTGAAAAGCATCAAGAGCCCTGTGTTCCCTCAATTTAATATCCCAGCATCAGCCAAGCAGTCACTGCATCCTGCCAAGACAAACATTATGTGACTTGGCAAAAGGGGAGGGGGCAGTTACTGGAAACAGCCCTCCAGTCTAAACTTCTTAAGGAGTTGATATAAACATGCTTTTATAAAAAAGGTGCTGCCTCGTCTAAAAACATAGATTCAGCACAAAAACACTACCACCTTTCACCGTCTCTGTTAGTTTAAGGTGTGTTCAGTTCAATGACTGTGCAAAACCTGCGTCACAGCTACCTGCTGCTCACGTTTTTAATCCAAAGACGAAAACTTTTTGGAGCCTCACTGAACACTGGTTAATTTATTGGAAGAATAATAAAAGCAAAGAAGGATGCTTTGCCTGCCTCCACCAAAACAGAGCTATCGATTATAAGTTTCCTACATGTGTAGCTCCAGGGTTATACCTTCAATTCACTGGGTGGATGCCATTTCTCATGCCACAAGCGATCCATATTTTGTCAAGAATCAACTGATTCTCTGGGTTTCTTCTGCAAAAATATACCAGAAACTTCTGAAGTTGTAGAGTTTACCCCACGATGCCCCTCTTCCAGTTCACACTATCAACTGGAGGGTATATTGGAGTTGATATGCTAGAGTGTTATTCTCCAGAATTCTGTCATGTGCCAAGTACACATCTCTTTATTTAGGTCCGAGCACACAACAAGATGCATCACACAGCATGATCTGATGCTAACTCATCGTTACAAGTGCAGACTGTTATTTCATGACACAAGGACAGTGTCTTCTTTAAGCCTCTGCTGCAAACAGATACCTGATCTCATGGATCAGGCAGCCAAGCTGACTCTGAGCCTGAGCGAGGCAGGGCCCTGGTGCACCCCATGCTCCATGGACAGGAACCCATACACCCCAGCGTGGAGTCATACTAGGGAGCACAAAATTTTTGAGGAGCTTAAGGAAGGAGATAAGCGAACAAAAAAAAGGCACAATTGTGCTGCATAAATCAGGGCTATGTATATAAGCTGGCAGGAGAATACACTCACTCCACCAAGTTTGTTTTTTTTACTGGGCACGACTTGCAAAAAAGTAGAAATTGGGCTAGGATTTTGACAAATCATTCCAATAGATCCAGGACTGATGGCTAGCTGCAGCCTTTTTGCAAGAGGCCTTTCAGTCTGCCTCATCATGCCACAGACACACACCACTGAATGTGAGGGAAAGGCCAACCAGCTCCTGACAACAGTGAGGACAAAGTTGCATGAGGTGTTGCAGTACCAGCAGCCCATCCCTGACATCCTTTTTTGCTGGGGTGACTCAGAGGGGTCGTTTACCTGAGCATATGCACTGTGTAAAGCACACACAAATATCACATCTGTTAAATCACTACAGTGGGGCAAGCTATTACCTTGTTGCAATAATTGTGTATCACTGACTTAAGCAACCAACTCCTGACACCCATAGGAAAAAGGAGTCACATTTTAGCAAAGACCATATCATGCAAACACAACAATAACAGTAATAAAGAAGGAATATCAGAATATAGTCTACCACTAAACAGAACTGGCCAATAGAAACACATTTGCAAAGTTCTGCAGCTTCATTTACTAAGCTAACACAGATCTACATGTATTGCTCCGATACTAAAGCATCTCCATCATCTACTGGGGTTAAGACCTGTGGCAGAATGCCTATAGGTGCATTTCTGACAGCACAGATACATTTTGCTCGTAGAGAAAAGATATAGTAGATATAGAATCTCCTTGCCCAGCTTCCCACAGGTTTTTTTTGTATTGAGTATTCACAATATTAGTGCTCTGTACCAAACATGCTCAGCCATCCGCATAATACCCTCCCAGCACGTCATACGTTCAGAGAGACTTCTGTGGATAGATGGAGTCAAGTAACTTAATACGTACAGATGAGTCATGTTATTTGTATATAACGCACATCTGGCAAACCAGGGAAGAGTTGCCCTTCTGCTCCTAACACTACTGAGATACCTGTAATGCTTAGCTACTTTTAAAAAAATTTTCCATTTATTTTTCTTTCAGTAGTTTTTACTTGCCTAACTTGCATAGGTCAACATTTGTAATGATTAATCAAAATGAAGTGAAAACAAATATCACACTCTTTCTTCTACTTATGACACTTCTGAGTAATTTAGACTCAGTGGTCTGAATTATTTTTATCACAGTGTTGTGTACCATATACAGTACTGATCCAATAAAAGTTGCTACAGGTACTTGAAAAATTACATAGAGTATGTAGAAGACTTGGTATAAATATAAAAAGCTTACCAAAGTGACCATAAATGGCATTCATTTTAAATTCCAAGCAATTATACAAAATTCAAATTTTTCTCTTAAATTCATTAAAAATGCAGAGAAGCCCACTCAAAGAGGAAGGTATAGGCCATCGCTCTGCCCACAGTCTGTGTCACTGCATGCTGCTATCAGCATTGCAGATAAAGGAAGAAGCGAACAAGCTGCTGTGTCTGTGGGACAGACCGTGGAGACAGAGTGGGCAGCTCCTGGGCTGTCCATGACCCTGCCAGGACCCCAATTCCTCACTGCTGTTTGTGTTCCCTGAAAAAAGGGAACTGGTATGAACAATCTTTCATGGCTTGAGTAGGCTTAAAAAAAATGAAGGTGGCAGAAAATGAAATGGACAAGCAAAGACCTGGAACCACACAGAAAAACAGCTGGAGAGATGAAAAGCCTGCAGCATGGACATGGTAGCTGGACACACAGCCTCAGTCTTTGATGTTGATCAAACAAGACCTTCCCTTGTGCATTTGCTCGTGCAGCTGAAAACATGACGTACCAAGATTTTGACGATACTGATATAAATTAAGTTGCCACCACACAAAGTTATGAGCAGACCAAGGTACACTGTTAACAAAATTATCTCAGAAGGAACTTGCGAACCCAGGAGACGGTGCCATGAATCAAGGAGGGTTTCCAACCCCTGTGATGGCATGCGCTGTCCCCAGGGACCCAGGGTGGGTGGCATGTCACTTAGAGACTGCCACCCGCACCTCCGGCAGAGCCTGCTCCTCAGTCACGTAAGGCGACTCAGGCCCTTGCCGAGGTCTGTCTCGCAGGGTTGGCGCGGAAGGGGAAAAACTGTCCAAAAGGACATATTTCTCTCGCTGCACCTCTACTGCATGTGAAAGTATTTATGGCCTCAACATACTTGGCATATAAAAAAACACTACACATTAGAAGAATGCTGGAAAAAAATATGGCAGTACTCCGCACATTTTGAGAAACAGATGTTATTGATACATTTGCTGAGTGCCCACAGAGGGAGAGAAGAGCTTCACAGATGAAACTCGTTCTCCCCCATGGTTGGGCCTCCAGTCCCCACAGACCCCTCCAAGGCTTCCAGGGTTCTGGGCTTTGAGGCAGAACACGCAGACTTGCTGGCTTCTTCAGCGCTGGCACCCTTTGAGCTATTTCTAGTACAGCAAGTGGAAATTCAGCAGCTCATTTTTCCTCTTTAGAAGATCAATGTGATGTAAAGTCCATGTTATAACGTATCATTTATGTGTTGCAGAACCCCTGGCAATGCACTTCAGAATTAAAGCAAGAGCTACTGAATCACTTTAGTCTCAGTTCTTGAAGGCTATTAAACACAGAGAGTACAGAGCAGTATTAATATCTTTCTTACTAAAGAATGTCTAGAGTGTTACAGCATTTAAACATTAGAATCAATTTTGAATCAAACGAAGAATTCAAACACTACACAGGTTTCACAGCCAGCTGAATTGTCCACACCATGGAAGTTTGTCACTAACCATATAATACCAGACTTTGAAAAAAAAAAAATCTTCTGCAGCTACAAAGAAAAACATTATTTGTTGAACTGAATACCAGGACGAGAACTCAGAGACAGGATGAAAACATAGGAATGTTTAATATCCTCTTCCAAACTACAGACACAATTTAGGAATAAGAAGCTGAGATACACTTATACTAAAATATCAAATGTCAAGCTGACCAGAAACAATATCCATTTCCTTAACTAAGGATAATTCTTCCTGTGGCTAATAAACTCATTTTAAATACAAACATGTTCTTAATTTTAAAAACATCTAGCACTCTCAGTCTAATCTGAATAATAAAAAAAAAAATCACTAAGGTTACTAACGTAGTTTGACACTGCTGTGAGAAGTAATCTAGTCAAAAGCCATGCACAACTGGCCATTTTGCAATGAAGTAGAAAAGTAAGAACTAAGAAAGCAATGAGGGGATTGTGATCTCTAAATGGTCCATTAATACAGTAAAAGATGAAGTAGAGAGAACAGAGAATTAAACTATAGTGAATTGGATCAGAAATACAGTGTCTTCACGTCTGTTTTTTAAAAGGAGGTCTTTAATCAGTGCCATGATTAACAAACCACAGCAGAAACGGTAGGCTTGAACCAAGACATTCCTCCAAACCCTACAGTCCAGTACAATGCAGGAATACTCGGCTGCTGGTGAGAATCTCTTAGTGAAAGGCATGACCTATAATAAACAGGATACCAAGCTGGAGAATAAAAATAGACTGATGCTCCTGCAGAAATCTGCAACCTCATTTAACATGTACAGGGCTTAAAATTTAAACTACTCCTTTGTTCATCTCTATATCCAATGTGAAAGCAGAATTCCTTCCCTCAATTTCTGCTTGCTCCTCCAAGGAATCAAAGCACTCTAAATACACTAATTGACACATCACTTTAAGGAGCAAAAGATATTTGGAAGAGCTACTGAACTAACCAAATTCTGTTGAATTTGCACAGAAGAAAATGGAAACATCTTACTGGGTCATTCCACAGGAGTTTTTTAGCCTCCTCTATAAACATACATAAGCAAATTCCTTTATGCTGAAATTTCTCATGCTTCGTTTTAATCTGAATGTTTGGTTTCTTTTTTCCTCTTTCAGAAAGTCTAAGAAAAATCAATGGAACACCTTACAAGTTACATGAAAGTGAAAAGAAAAAACAAACTTTGATTTTATGTGGAAAAATGTGTCTCTATTTTTTGTTCTTGGAAAACCTACAGAGATTCATTTTAACTGCAAAACTGGCACACAAAATGCTTTGTCCTTAAAGTAGGAATTGTGGTTTTAAAATATCAGTTATTAAAAATGGAAAAGTATGCATGGAACACGCTTAGTGCAGTCAGGTACCTCCCTGAGCCCAGCATATATGTTAGAAATACCGAGCACAAGTTTTATCTTTGTGGCAATTACTAAAGCTCTACACTAATATCTAGTTTACGGCAAAATGTTACAGGCAATGGCAAAACTCACTTCCGTGAAAGGAGCTTGATGTCGGTGCCTAAGGGCACTCAGGCACAGGTAAATTTTTTACATGCAGGGTTGCCAGTTCTTGCAGTAAATCTGGTGTTTTCACAGCTCCTGGATTCATGGGATTATATGAGAGTCATAGCTTCCTCTAAAACATGTAAAGAAAAACAAAAAGCAAGGATATTTGATAGTCTTCGAAGAAGGAAAAATAAGAACTTGCAATCGACTGCTGAAAACTCCAATGCTACAAAGCAAATAAAAATAATCCCAAAACATTAACATCTCATGATCAGGAGGATGGAAAAAGGGACACTTAAGGTCAGCAGCACCATGTCTACTGTGGCCCACAAAAGCAATTTTTATTTATCTGCAGCCCAAATGCAGCAGTCACGAATGATGCGACAGAATTATCACAAATTACAAACATTCCAGATACTGAACAACAGCAATTACTGCATTAAGCAGTGCTATGGTACCCATGAGGTCTACTCTGCCCACACAGCATTCATTAGCTGGCTGATGAGGGTCCCATGCTGCCATCTCCCCACACTTTACATCACAGAGCATTCAGCACTGTGGAAGACAGACAAACCTGAAGGTCTCCATCCAACACTGACATCAATTCTATGATCTTCTAGGGGAGGGCTGTCAAACTCATTTTCACCGGGGGCCACATCAGCCTCGCAGTTGCCTTCAAAGGGCCAAATGTATACATGTATGTTTTGTGAAAATGCATAGCCAAGACATGTATGTATACATTCGGCCCTTTGAAGGCAACCGCGAGGCTGATGTGGCCCCCGGTGAAAATGAGTTTGACACCCCTGTTCTAGGGCATTGGGTACCTCAAGTCCTAACATAAAACAGCGTGAATCAGTGAGGTGGGTACCTCCCACTTGGCACCCACCAGAAATTCCAGCAGCAAGATGCTTCACGTGATCTTTCAGACCCCTCCTGACTAATTTCTACTGTATTTATGAAGTAGAAATTCATTATTTTTTACCTCATCTTCACTGAGTCTGTAGGCAAGCAGGCTCATACAGGGACTTCACTGTGGGCTGCTCCCTCCAGAGTTGGCTGTAGTTTCTCACCTCAGGGAGCTTCTTCTACAGGTCATTTTCCCTGGACTGTATAGAAGACTAATTATATAGCTCTAGACTATCAAATGGGATAATTCGCATGCTCCCGAGACACAATAAGACACCAGACAGCTTGGCTCAACCTTAATAAAGTCTACTTCCACAAGTATCAACTTAGAGGGTTTGCTAATTTATGTTGTAAAGAGCACATAAATCAGCTTTGCAAAGTACGTGGGCTTTCACCACAGTTGGAAGAGCTGCACTCACCAGTCCTTTGCTACACAGGACTTAATGCTGCCAGCAAGCTACCAATTGAGATAACAAAGAAGACCCTATATAAAACACCTTCCAAGACAACATAAGTCATTCAAAGCCAAGGGTGAAAACCAGGCATCTCCTCAAATAGAAGTTAGAGAAGAAACAGGAAACTGATGGATTTTACTCTGAATGGAAATATTTTGTTGATCAAAAGCGAAGAAGCACCATTTCCAAGTATTGAAATGCCAAAACTAGTAATATGTACATCAAACTCATTATCTTAAATTGAGTCTACATCTTTGTGCAAAAAATACCCAATGGTAAAATCTCTCAAAGGAAAAGTAGTTTTACACATTAGCGATTTAGTCACGTTAGAAACAAGAAAGCCAAATGACAGTGTAATTTGTATGAAGTTAAAAAGTTAATTTAGTGCTGCATGGTTGCTACTTTTAAAAAATAAAGTCCAAGTTAATTTATTAATGTTATTAATCAAGTCACAGAAGTAGTCTATGAAAACTAAGTATCAGAGTAAAAGCAAATATTTCACCCAAATAACAGGAACAACAGTGCTTTAGCTTTACCCATCATCTCAAGAAACTCCTGATGAAATACGAGGTCAGGAGGCTGAACTAAGTTTTACTTCCCTAACTCTTTCAGAGCCTGAGTCAGAGAGCAACAATTAGAATTTCGGTGCGACCCTCTGAAAAAGGTAAGAACTTTTATGCAGATGATTAGTTCCTACAACAGACAAACCTATCTTGTCTGCATTCCGCTTTTTCATTTTTTATCAATAACCCTGAGTAGTATTTTCTGTCCAGTCTCTTTCCTTGCCCCCTTTGCAAACCTCAGACCATGTGGCTCTTAGGTCAAATTCCAGATACAAGTATAGCACCAAATAAACAAGAAACATCAAAAAAGGCATTACTGAATATGGCTTTGTTATCTCTAACCTACAAAATGCAGTTTCAAATTCAGTACAAACTCTACAGCCAGTAAGAACTTTGAGATTACAAGGATTAAGTTTTGAGAACATCGACTATTTCAGTATCTATTTACTTTCTTTTACTGAGATACATACTTTACCACATGTGACATGTGAAGGCAAAACATGAATCAGAGCCCAATTCATGTGTGTGTTATCAAGGGTCCACAGAAGTTATGCAATCTGGTTTTTATTACTAAAACTATTTAAAAGGGTTTTACTTAGTAATTACAATAAGCTTGGGTTATTTTATGAAATGTTAGCTGCGAGTCTCCAGGAATAAAAAAAAATTTAAGCAGCATATGCTACTTTGGTAACAAAAAGCAAAAAATCCACAAACGAAATTCTTTGTTAAACTGCCTTAAAAATACTGTTTTGTGAAAATGCATAGCCAAGACTAAAAGGTGTGATTCAGTAACAGCTACAAAACAGATACCCAGAGCAGCACCCAGTCACCAGTGATTGGTTTCAGAACATTTTTTTTTAAATCACCTACACCAGGCACAGTATCACTTGATAGAGCTCAGACCCACTCACTGATAGCTCTGCACCTCTGCCAGCTTATCTTCTACACATCAAACAGGGAAGTGGTACACGAAAACCTCCTTCTTGACTTCTGAGTAGGTCTTCACACTTTTAATGGAAGATACCAGTAGAGCAGCAGTACCTAGAGCAGAGAAGCTGCAAACAGGCAACATGCACGTTCCCAGTTTTCAGCTTCACAGCATGCTTTGGGCTCATTACTACTGGTCCCATTTTCTGCTCCTGGTCTCATGAGATAGGGCATAATGGGGAGTGTTATACCGACCTCTAAACAGAAGTTCAAGCCCCTAAATATACTGCTTAAAAGGGATAAATTACACATAAAACCACACTCTGTCATAACCAATAATTTGTCAAACTCAGAAATAAACTGTAAATACATGTCTGTAAGTTGTGACAATCAAAGTTGGGACATTTTAGTTTTATGATGAGTCAGAGCTTTTTCATGCAGACTTTCTACAGACTCCTGTTCCTAAATCCCTCTCTAGAGAAGACAACCTAATTAAAACACCTCCATAGTCAGCATTAGCATTACTAGAGCAGCTTAAAATGCAAACTGTCTGTTCCCACTTGCATCTAAATAACAACATACTATGAAGTGTCTTAATTCACCTTCAAATATTCTCTCCAATCTAGAAAGAAAAAAATGAGACTAGCACCAGTTAGACTTCCTAGCACCATATTTTCCACTTGTGGCAATTAATCAGTGATTCTGTAGCACATACACTTTTTGGCAAACTTGGGGTAGTTCTTGAGTCCCTAAAGGAAGAGTTTGGAGCTTTTCCTGTTGGACATTCCAGAGAGGCCCTAGGAGGCACCTCTTCTAAAGAGTATGTAAGCAACTTGGATGTCATTGATTCACGTCACTCAGATGCCAGCCTGAACTGACTTCATCTCCTCCTTCCAAACCCCCAACACATCACTGGATGGTCAGATGTGTTTGACAGGAAAGCAGCAGCCTCTTACTTTACCTCGTACCTCCCAGCACGTGAGCAGCACTTGGCCTGTTTAGTGCTGATGCTTCTGAAAATCCAGTTGCTGTGGTAAGAGCTGCATCACCTGGTGCAACAACCGTTCATCCAGCCATTTGCTTCCAACGGACTCTCTGTTCAGGCAAAAAGGCTGACCAGTTTGTTATGCAGATGATTGCTCAGGAATTTCAACTTTCTACAATCAGGTGAAATATTATTCAAAGCCAGCTAAACAGTTATGCCTTTCTGTGAATTCCAGTAAAGGCTGTTTTTCTAGTTTCCAACCTGCTTTCTCTTTTGTATCATAAACCAGTGTTGCTTTCACTTGCTTCAAATGTGAATTTTCAGGCAGGACACCATGTTCACTGCTGCTGCTACAGCAAAAGACATGCAGAAAGCCTAGAAAAAGATCAGTATTAGTGAACTGCTGCCTAGAAAACACAGCAGTTTTGGTGCCAGTCATCTTAGCTCTCCTTAACTGAATGATAAGGAACTATGCAGGACTGTCAAAGAGATGGGACCGATTCTACTTTTATCCTTCCTTTCAATTATTTAATAACCTTCTGCCACTCTCTGAAGAACACAGAAGATAAATATTTAAGATAAATATCAAAACTCTACTTACAGTAACCAAAAAGTGTTTGTAAATGCTCCCTATGAGCCCATTCCAAAAAAAGCTAAATCACTTTCACCTTTTTTGAATGGGTATAGCCCAGGGAAGAAGACCACAAAAGATCTCTAGTATCCAAGTTCCTCCGAAAGCTACAGAAATACATAGTATGGCACTAACAAGACTCTAAAGTAATGCCTTTCCCTGGACATGGCAGAGGTAAAACCCACCCCTTTCCAAAGGCACCAGACAAGCGTTTCCCCCGTTCCCCTGTGGCTACAGATCCTACAGAGGCCAGGAGGCTGGTTTTCAGAATGAAGCATTTATCCATAAAAGTTCTCCACTCAGGTAGAAGAAAAGCTCACTGCTCTTGTCAGCAGCTATTGCAGCTTATCAGTCAGGTGAGAAAAAAAATCTCATCTCATGCAGATTTGGAAAGAGCCTTTTCCCACAAGAGATGGGTGCTCTCTGCTACCAAGTAAGAAAACATGTTTTTTTTTCCTCCAACTATAAAGGGATCGTTGTCCTAAAACTTTTCGTAAGACTTGGGACTGGGTGATCCTCTAACAGGTGAAAAAGGCACAGACTCTCCTAGGCTCTAAACATTTGCTACATGGAGTCACACACAAGAAGAAATAAAGTTGTTCCCCTTCGAGGTGCCAGCAGATGGGGAGGGCTTTCAGCTCTTATTCACATCAGCCGCAGCACAAAAGGGGCTCAGCAATTCACTCAAAACATTTCAGCAGACATTTATTACAATTTATGTGGACTTTAAAATAAAAAAGTCTTACAAGACAAAGAGAAAGCTACTAAGTGCAGCTGTAAATGTAAATCAAGGGAACCAACCTAGTGCAATAAAGGAAGCCTTATGTATTCACAGACTTTTTTCTGTCTGTTTCCCTCAATTTTTTTCCCAGACCCCAACAGCTGGTTCACAAGCAGTCTTAGCCTCTAATCTCTTCTTTTCTTACTGCTACTATCCACCTACTGCACTGCTGGCATACCACCTAACTCCCTGCACAATACAAGGATGGAAATAATCCTACCTGAAACAGAATCCTTCAAATAAAAAGGTCCTTCCCCAAATCAAGCTGTATTTGATACAGTTGCCGATGGATAAAACAACATATTATTGCAAAAAATATGGACAGAGATAGTTCCATTGGGCAGAAGCCCAAGACCACCTCAAAAACCTCACAGTGTTGGTAACTTTAAGAGTAGTCTGCTGGAAACCATTCCCTTATTCATTCCAACCTTAACTTCATTCTGTGAGAATCCATCTGCAGAAGTGACTCCCAAGAGGAAAATACCCTTTCAGCCTGCCAAGAAAAAAAGTGCAGGAATACCAACACCTTGTACAGCACCATCCTGTAAAACCACTCCATTCAGAGCCTCACTGCCCAGGTGATCTTTCAGAGGGAGGTGGAGATGAAGGAAAGTGATGAGCTGACTATTTATGTCATCTCTATGTTCCATGGGAAATGTGCACAGTTTCCATCCCTTCGAACATTCTAAGTTTTGTCCTAGACTGAAGAAATAAGCTCCAGAGAGGGAAAAGAAAACAGGAGAGTTTAGAGGCAGCATGAGAACAAGGTAGGGTATTTCCAAGACTATTTTACTTCAGCAGCTCATTTCTTCAGTCCAGTGCCATCAGAAGAATGGGACAAATCTCAGACAATCATGGCTCTCAGGTCTCTACATGATGTTCTGGGTCAGAGAAAATAATTCAGAGGCCAACTGCTCCCAGGGACCAGAATTACAAAGTGACATGAAACCCAGAGGGCAAAATATAATTTTGACCTATTTGAGACATCTATTAGACTTTAACATCAAAACTGCCAGAAAAGTGCCTTGTTAGTAAGTGCCTAAGATAGTAATTTGAGGATGACTGTTCCCAAGCCAGTCTGTTGTGGCAAGAAACTAATTTGCTTTTGTTGAATGAAAATATGACAGATGAGCAAGCAGTTCTCAAAACACAGAGCCTACACAAGGCTGTCATCAGGATGCTATAACCTCTCTATACATGGGTATTAACTGAAAGTTATTTGTGACCCAGGACTACTTCCAGGAAGGTCCTGCAAGACACACATGCAGTGGTGTCCGTGAACATGCATGCAGAGTTCCTTTGCCTGTTATACTCCTTGTGTCCACCCTGAATTGCATGTAAACCACAAAGGAAAAGATCATCTTAACTTCCAGCTATCTCGTTTCTACAAGCAAAGCAGGTGATGAAAAGGAACCTCCTGAGGTACAAGGTTGGCTTGCACTATGGTCTCCTAAGGTTTCTGCAAACACATTTTGTAACAATGGTTTCAACGGGAGTGTGGCAGAACCTGAGCCAGGCTAGCAAGGCTGTTCTGGCATTTCTCTCTCGAACCTTAAGGGAGCCTCATTAAAGGCCTCATCAAAATACTTCTCATTAACAAGAATGGATGAGTCCCTCTGCTGGTCTGCAATCCCGGCTCTGATACCTGCCAACAGAAGAGAGGCAAGACAAACCACATTAAAAAGTGCAGGAAAATAGGGTGGAAGTCACATCAACCCTCTGGCTTGCTTCTGATCCAAAGAGCTGAAACCTGGAGGACGGATCCCAGTGGCAGTGCCACAGAGGAGAGCAGTGAGCTTCAGCAGCCAAAGCCCCCTGGTGCAGGGGGGTCCTTTGCCTGCTGCCTCCCCTCAGCCAGGGGATGTTGTCCCTGTAGGTCCTGCTCTCTGTCTTGGACAGCAGAAGAAGGCGGTATGGTGTCAGCAAGGGAAGAGCATCAAAGGATGCATCCTACAATACACTTCATCATTGCTTTTACCATGCAGTGACTGCAAACTAGTACTGAGGAGACTGAGATGCAGCTTGGGATGCTACAGCAAGCTGCTGCTAAACCCTGAAAGACTAAGGGAACTTCTTCCAGTAAGTGGAAGCAGCTTAAGTCTCAGAGCAACCTCATTTTTCAGCCACATACTACCTAATCATGAATGCCAGCAGAAGTACATTTACTAGACAGCACTACTTATGGAATAAACATTGATGAACTGAGTACTGAATTTCACACTGTGTTGCTATCCATGAAACACGTTAAGAAAAAAAAAGCACCAGGATGAGAACACTAAAAATTGGTCAGTTTTTAGGTCAAATACTGATGTGACACTAAAGCCAGCACTAGTAATGCCAACTCCATCACACCCACTGCTGCCTCCAACAGAGGCTGTGAAGTGTTCAGCATCCACATGTGCCTCTCCTGGGCTCTGCACAGTCTGGAAAAATCTGAACTCAGAAGCGGACTCAGTGGTATTTTGAGGGTGAAATTATAGGAAAATATTTCTGTTGGATTATATAGAAATAGGGCAACCTTCTTTTTCTTCTGCAGAGCACCCATAGCACAGAAACCCTAGTATAGGTGTACTCTACATACCAGGACAAAGGAGCAGCTTAGCAAAATTTGTTTTCTGTTAAGGTTACCTTAAGAAGGGTTGTAAACCCACAAGTGTTCTGTAGGGATGTGCTGTAGGAACATAAACTCAGAACTGTCCAAATCCATGCATGCAAGACGTTTATTTTCACATATTCATAGCCATAAACAAGCATCCCTTTCAGAGCTTAACCACTTTCTCACCTCTGTAAGCTACTCCAGCAGTGACACGAAGAGTAAGCAAAGAGAGACGATAAAAACACAAATCATTCTGCATTTTAAGACACACAACACCTCCGGATGGGTACACGTGGACTTAAAATATACTGCCTTTACACAGACTTTCTTTCCTTAAAATATGCTACATGAAAAATATTTTAAAATAAACTAAAAACCTAATAACTGCTATTTTCAAGTTTAGCTGCCACACTACCCTTGAGAAGCAAAAGGTTTCTCTCTATGTATGATGTTCATACAGTCATACTCCAACACCTGAGTGGGGAACCTGGGCGTGAGGCGGGCAGAAAGACACCACTGGCTTTACCCGAGAAGGGCAAAAGGACTGAGTGGGGAAGGGATTAAAGGGCAATTAAATACCAAAGAAAATTTCTCAATAGGTTTGTACTTCAAATACCTCTTTCCCGACAAAGCCAGGGATGCGAAGCTCTCTCCTGCAACAGAGGTCCAGAAAATGCATTTGTGGTGACATAACACTTCCCTTAAAATGTGAAAACTGTAATCTATCTCAGGATCTTCAAAACAGCTACAGTGATTTTAATAAAACCAGGTTGGGAAAGTCCTCATGACTTACGACAGATACATACATAACTATTACCTAGTAGGTTTAAACACATTTTAAATCTGTTTTACCTTGAATTTGTTAATGCTGCTAGATGGACTACTATGAAGCCAAATGCACACAGCATTAAGTGATGTCGTTCAGATATATTTTTACCTGGATAATAATGTGCAAAAAATTCATAAATATCCTAATCTTCAAATGGATGTGCTGCTAAGTAAGAAAAACCTAATTTCTTGATCAAAAATAACAATACACTTAAAACAGACATATTTTTTTAAGTTGGCTGTTTTTTCCTCCTCCTTTTTTCTGATCAAGCATGACTTGCACCACAGCATAAATTAAGAAGGAACTGGAAGCATTTAATCTTTGTACAGCTTATATAGGAGACTGTCGAGCTCCTTGAAAAAAAAAACCTTTAAAAAATTCTGCAGTGTCCAGTACACACACCTAGGCATATTCCCATGTCCATATGACAGCAATGTTGCACACAAACGCTGGCTGGGGCCCTGGAAGTACCATGTCGGCTCCAGCAGCTTAGTGTTAGGTCAGCAATTACGAGCCTTGGTTTTAAGCAAGAAATTACCATAATCAAAGCAATGAGGGGGAAAAGTGAGTTACTTCAAACGTAAGCTTCAAATACCTTGCTGAAGTCTGCTTACAGTCCCAATTGTTGCTCTTTACTTCTCTCACAGAGAAATCACGCTTGGTGAAGGCTATCGGAGAGAAGAAAAAAAAAATCATTCTCATATCTGCCCATGATCCCTTTAATCAGAAGGGCTTTTCTTGGTCCTGATTCATAGTCCAAGGCCCAAGAGATCTGTAATCTCTCTGCTGATCTTCCTCAGTGGTCCCCTCATTCTGCCATGGCAGGAGCCAGTCTCTTCATTGTACCATCATGCTGCAGGGATGTGCAAAGTACTTCACCTATTTTATTTATTTAACCGCATCAGGCCACACTCCCAGTTTTTCCTTATCCAGGATTCTTCTCAGCACCCTTTACAGAATGACGAGGAAGCAGGGCTGCTTCCATCCCCCTCCACACTGGAGGAAAACAGCTCTTGCAGAAGGGATTTCTTCAGATCAGTGAGACCATCAGGCCTTTCGCTTTTGTTCTCCATTTTCAAAAGACACGGCATCTTTTTCCATTTGGAAAACCTATTACCCAAACTCATCGCATATTTCCATGCTATGAAAGATATTTGTGTGGCTACTTATATTTTGGCCCAATCTGATCTACTTAAAAGTCCATAACAGTACTACTGTATAGCTATTCAGTTTTTCCTATGACCGCACAATCCTTGGAACAAAGGGAAAGAGAGATGTAGCCCGTTGGAAAATTTTTATTTCAGAGGAGGACTTAGAGGGTGAATCAGCCTTGAAAACATAAAGCATACAACCAAGTGGAATCTCTGAGCATAACCCTTTTTACTACTTGCTACTTTGTACAATAAGTAGAAAGCACAAAGGTTTCCCCAGTTGACCATCCTGAAACAGGCAGCCATGAAATTGATATCAACAATAGGTTTCTAAAACTACCCACTTAAGCAAAGAAATTTCCTCTGCATCTCTAAAAAAGAGCTTTCTTTTCAAGCGGGTTTAATCTTACTTAAGTCATGGGCTGATGCAGTAGTCCTGAGGAACAAGGCGGGAAGCAGAGACGGCTAAGAGCTGAGCTGGGACTTGGAAGGCTGCAGATCTTCTCCCTGCTCTCTCTCACCTCCTTACATCATCTTTTCTAAATGCTCTCCAAGCATCTACCTGTGGTACCTATCTTGCAGACACAAATTCTTTGGCATTTTCCTGTAACAGAGAAAGCTTCACAAAAATCAGTTTCAGCCAAGAGCTTTGGAAGAAAAGAGAGATCTTATGTGGGAAAGTGGAATTTGTTCTAAAAGAGAATGGGAGAAATGCAAGGCAGAAGGAGAGAAGGAAACACAAGGACTAAAGAATCAGCTCCTCTACAAAGCAAGGAAAATCTGTCATTGGCCCAAATCTGGCCCCTTTAGAAAAACTTATAAAAACAGACAAGAAGAAATAAATGGTGCTTGAGCAACCATCTGCATAAACTCTGACTACACTACACAAAGTAATGATGAAATATCTACTTTTTTTGAGTGACAGCTTCAAGGAAAGCAAATCAGACATATTAAAGGATCTTCTGCATTACATTACTTTATACTGTATTGGCATTTTACTTCAATCACCGATCACCTCCCTTCTCAATACCGCTTCCCTCAGTGTTTTATGCATGAAGCCTGAAATCCTGAATAAGCAACATGACAGTACTGCATTTTCCTAAGTTTCTCAAACTTCTGAACTTTGAACAGTTCTCTCATACTGTGGATTGCTATGTCTGAAAAGTCTCTCTTAGCCTCTAGGAAGTGCTACGTACTCCAGAGGTGACTGCGATGAAGTCCAAGCTCAGCCTGACAGTGACTAAAGGCCACTGACCCAGCAGCTTGCTCAGTCAAATGGGGAGGACCAGCTGAGGTTACCAGATGGGACCTGTCAATCCAAAGAGGCAGCTGCAACATATCAAGCCCAGTTAATAAGTCTGCAGGGCTGCCAAGTACAGCAGAATACAAGTGGTGAGAACAGGCATGGCAGGTTAAGGGAGTGCACTGCAGGATGTAATTATTGTGGAAAGTGTGCAATAGGGCACTAACTAACATGAATATAACAACATTAAATCAGTCTAAGACACTGCTGCCATTTGCATAGAGCAGCACACGGTCAGGATGTGGCAATACCTCCCAAACCATTTATCATGTTTTCCAGTGTTTCACACTGCCAGAGGTACTGGATTACCAGATGTCCACTCAGCCACAGTCTGGGCAGCAGAAGCACACAGCTTCCCATGCTGCTCCACAGCCTGGATTGGGAGAGACCTCTAGGGCTGAGGGAATGGTCCCACTTTGAGCCTTGATGCACATCTCAGCCTACCTGAGAGCACACACACCTATGCCTGCTGCAGCTGTGCCTCACTACCCACTCATCGCCATCACGCTGAGAAGTCAAGATGATTCCATGATCTTCCCACAGCAGCCCTGCTCGACAGTGGTTCCCTAATAATAGTCTTTAGAATACTGGAATTAAGCTCATCAAGAGTTTCCCATGGTCTATAACCAGATGCTCAGCAGCAGTTCAAGTGTTTGTCTCCAAAATGCTTTTCTAATACACACAAATAAAAAAATTGCAAGCTCCAAGAAAACTGTTTCTCCATTTAGTAACATCATTTTGCCAACTTAGGGGAAATGACACTGAAACAATACATTAGTACTTGTGAACAAGAAATAAACCTTTACTTGAGTCTTGATGGAGCAACAGGTAATAAAAAGGATTTGAAACAAATGAAAACACTCTGAAACTGCTTAAATCCTGGTATGCGCTTAACCACATGCCTGAACTTAAGTGTATTTTTGAGGATTTTCCTGAACCGAGGCGTGAGTCTTCATGCAAGTATCTCTAGTCTGAGATACTCCAGTCTGTGTTTCAAACATATTTACCAAAGGAAAGTAACTGTGCACATCTCTGTACATCCTCCCATTCAGACACTTCAAATAACTCTAAAAATCATTAATGCAAAGAGTAGCATAATCACTGAGATTATAAGAGTAGGGAACTCTTTATCAGCTTCCTTCCATGAAGGGGAAAGGTGAAAATAAGATGCAAAGTTAAAGACTAACATTTAAGAAGTCCCTATTTTCAAGAAGTCTGTACTAGGAGACTGTCATGTCCAATGATCAAAACCAAACTTTGAGGACATGTTAAAACTCCCAAAATACAAGCATCTAAACATCAACTTGTATACTGACTCTAATGGTGTCAAAGACACTCACAATTTTATTCCCATTCTCATATCCTTAGAAAAAAGGGATGACAACACACAAATGAGGAATAATTGGTCTCAAATTATAAATCTGAGCAGTTTGTTGTTTTGTTTTGAGTCTTGACAGTTGGTCTGTCTTTCAGGATTTCCCTGGTTTGACAGTTGACCATTAAATGGCAGGTAGACTACTGAATATATTTCATTTGCAAACAGTCGTACTTTCAAATGAGCATACGCAACCCTGGACTTGAAGGCCATGGTTTTCCAATAAACAAAGCAAATCACATTTTACCTGGTAACTCAAGTCAAAGATTAAAGATTAACCATACTGGCTCTAGCCCTTTCATTTAAAACAAGTAACATTAATGCTCTGGAAGAAACATAAGACAGCATTCACACTTGGCAATGCATAGATGTGAATATAAACCAGATCACAACTCTAACAAGGACAAATATGTCTGTAATGACATAGTTCAAAACGTAAGTACAGGCTAAATGCATTGCATACCAGCAACAGTTTGGAGTTTGTTACAAAAGGAAGAAAGCCAGTTGATGAACTGAAGTAATTTTCTCTACAGCAAAAATGTAGGGACCAATTTAAGAACTTTTACTTTGTTATTTCTAAATGTAAAGTTTGCTGTGCTCTGTTTCTTTACAATCAGAAACATTTGTAAGGGATTTTTGGAGCTGGTAATTTCTGCATCTTCCACAGCAGATACAACACTGCACCAGGCATAAGCAATTTGTGAAAACTGCCACCTGCAAAATCTGCTTTGAACTTAATTCCACCTTCTTGAACACCTTGCAATTATTTTCCCTCTTTAAACCATATGTTTCTCTAGATGTATACCAATACTTTCTCAGCAACAAAATTACCACCAGGTCAGACAAACTCTAGTAACTTTTGAAAAGTTAAGCCACTAAAGCCCTCATAGTACCTTGGCATCTTAGAACAAGAAACCTACCACATGAATCAGACACAAAAATACTGTAGATGAACATTAACTTGACCTTGCTTTGGAATCTACATTAAACTTATCATTGAGTGCAGACACACACGAAACACTTTCCCACAGTCATCCAGAAGAGAAGGCACCATTAACATAACCTGACATAGTAAACCAGATAAATTTAAGTATATCATGAGTGTTTGCATGATCTGATCTTTATAAGGAGGACAAAAGTGAAGATGTTACTCATGTAAACAGGGAAGGGGATGGACAACTAACTACTTATGCAGGGAGGCTTGCAATAACCTTCAATAATAGGTACTCCCCTTTGTAAGTCTGAGCTTAATGAAATGGACAGCAGTAGAGTACCAAGCTGAGATGTTACTGCACAGGCACTAAAAGCAGGAAGGGGGCAGAATGAGACATGGGAATGCAAAAATTAAAAGGCTACAAATGCGTGACCCCATACAGCCTGCAAGCATGGCCTGGGTAAGCTGAGCCTTGTTGAGCCCAAACAACTGTATGTACTTCCATCACTGCAACATATTCTGCCTCTGAACGTCTACAAAACCAAAGCCAAATAAAGAAAAGGCAAAGAATGAATCAGTGGACTTAAATCCAGGCTGCTGTCTGTGAAACTACAATTTCACCATCTGCAGATCAAAGTTATTAAGAGTTTGTCTCCTTTTACCCTTTTCTGACAAGAGATGACAGCCTTCAATTTCTCAAGCCCACAGAGCCCCAAGGATGCTGTTCCTTTCAGCTGATAAATGTCAGCACAACGCAAAAACAAACTTCTACAAAAATTACCAGGTTCTTCATCAGCACTCTTCCCTTCCCACTGCTGGATCAACATTTCTGCATTATGACAGCACCAGCTTAACTTCAAAACGCTGCCATCACAGGGCAAGCTTTAGTATTAATAACATGAACAGAGCAGACAGAAGCAGCAGTAACTATAGCAGGAACCAGCAATAATTACCAGAAGGCCAAATTCTGCCAGGCACTACAAGCTACGTGATCTTCCTGACATGAGACAAGGCAGGACTTCTCCACATGCTATCTGAACTCCAAGAAGGATGATTTTGCTTGATGCTTGTAACTCAGTTACAACTTTTGCTGCAACTCTGGCAAATATTTGATAAACAGTGTAAATATTGTAACAAAAACTGCTATTGTGACCAAAACAACAGGAGAAATGTGCCATAGAAACCTGTGGAAGCACAATCTGAAAGAAAGTGCTACCCATACAATATCAAATCCAGTCAGTATTAGACAGCATTGCAAATCCACCTGACACATTTTACATATGAAAATTACGGAATTCTCCTTTACAGGGGTTTTTATCACTATTATTACCTTACATAGCATTTGTAATCTACTCACCCTATAATTTTTTTTAAACATAGCAATAAAAACAACAGGCTAATTAAGAATTCTTTTGCTATGACGTGCATGCACATGCACGCGAGTTTTTAAATAAGCAGGGTTGTTTTCAAGGGATATTAAGCAATGTGAAGATAGGATTTTGCAAAACTGATGGCATGCAGCTGACTTCCACTGCAAAAGTAGATACATTTAAAAACCAAAATATTTGAACAGTTTTGTTTTTAAATAGTTTATGTAAGTTTATATTCAGGGAGAAACCTTGGATAAAGCCTCTCTTTACTAGTGCAAGTGCCAATTATTCCAAGTATTTACAATTAAGCAACCAAAATTTACAACCATTATGTTTATCATGACCATATGTCTAGTGCTGAGAGCAAACATTGCTGAATTTCATATTGTTTAATGTCTTTGAAGTACACTTCCAACACAATATACAATTTTGCCTGGCTATCAGCAGGTGTCTTACAAGTCATGATTAAAAATCTCATGCACAAAAAAAAAGTTTGCAAGGCCTTTCACTAACTGGTGTTCAGCCAAGTATTATTTTTCTGTTACTTATAATATGAAACTTCCTTCATAAGTTATACATTGAGCGAATTGCTACAACAGTAACTGCCTTTACTTTCTCCCAAAAGGTAAGGACCTAGATGGCTACCCTTGAGAGTGTCTAAATTCTTCTGAAGTCAAAAATAAATCTTTCCAGTAGACACATGGCCCTAGAATTTCTCACTCTTGTTCCAGTTTCTGTTAAGCAATGTTATCTCATTCTTCACATCTTTAGGATACACTGAGGATCAAATATTCTAGCTTGGTTGAGAGACACACAGTACAGCAACAGAGAAGCCAGAAATGATAACTTCAAGTTACTTCTGCTAGACCTCTATTCTTTACTTAAGACCCTTCTGATACCTGCTGTCTTCTCATACACATGGAGGTTTGTGAAGACAGTGACTACTTCATCTCAGCTAACTCAAAAATCAACACAAGCAGCTTGTCAGCCACATGGCAATCTCTGCCGAAGCTACTGTACTGTACTGTCCTGTACTCCTTAATCTACTTCCTTTTAATCCAATTTATTGTCTTACAGTGCTGTCTCACTTAACACAAGAACTTCATTCAGGATTACTGCTAAAACACAGTTCTCAAGCCCAGGGTCTCATTCATTCTAAGAACTACATCTGAAGCTATATCTATACAGGCAAATGTCTGCAGAGACTTTGTAAACACAGCACACTGCCAACAGATTCTCCTTAAAAAAAACAACAAAAAAAAAAAAAAACAAACAAAAAAAAAACCCACAAACACCCAAACAAACTCCACCAAACTGATGGTAGTTGATAAGCTCAGATGTAAATCCCACTAGTATTTTCTTCCTTTAAGTAAGGAAAGCCAAGGAGTTTTGGTTGTGCATAGCCCTAAGCTCTGAATCAGGAGTTTGAGACTTTTATGCAATGCTTTACCTGAAATAAATTTTGTACAGCAGAGGCAGGGAGGTTTGCTAGACAGTACTTATTGCAAAATGGAATCAAATCATTAACACGTGGCAGGAAGAGGTAAACCTATTTCCAAGAAGGGATACTTGTTGCAGACCTGTTGATATGATTCGTCTCCTGAATACCAGCAGAGTAACCAGTATATTAATCTTCCTGGATGTTGCAGTCATGTTCCACCATTGCTCCTGCTGCTTAAAGAGTACAAGGTAAGTATTGTTAGCTTTCTTCACCACATGATTGAATTAATGAATGCTATGTGTACTCAATACGTGCCTGGTCTTTCAATATGGAATTTGTGTACCAAGCCAGTCACTGCACCTGCTGAAGCCACAATGAAATACCACGTTTTCAACTAACACAGCAATCAGGCCAGCACAATTTTGAGAATGGACCACTTATAGACATGAACCACTCAATTCTCATATGATACCTTGTGATGAAACAAAATTGCATCCAAGAAAACAAAAAGCATGCTTACTTTATAAATAAAAATTTTAGAACTTAAATCTATTGCTATTCTTGGACTACAGGGCAGCCCGCAATTTTGCTACTTGAGGAGTACACAGTGACTTTTTGGATGCCAAATTCTACATTCACTCAATAGCAGGTCATCTTTTAAGTCTTAAAATAACACCATTATTAATTTCCCCATTTGTAACACCTCATGAAAATAAAAAGGAAAACAAACAAATTGTAGGTTTGGTTTCTCTCCATCACTGGTGACATTAAAGACTTTGTTTATCAAAATTAGAGAAATTATCCCAGAATAAAGCAGTAGGACTGTATATACCAATACATACTGAGGCATTTTCTAAGGGATTTATGAAATGAGGTTCTTAAAATGATACAATTAGTAAAGTGTAGTTAAAAGCAACAAAAGCTGCATGCAAAATGGTAAAATATCAGTCATTAATGCCATTAAATAAGCCTTACCAGACCATCACAGTTGCTAATAGCAACAGAAGCTCCAGGGATATCAGTTATGTCTCCCACATAGGTACAGCTGGTCCACAGGGGCTCTTTTTTCCATAATCTCTCTGTAGCAGTTCTAGTCTGATTTGCATTACCAGCATCATTTCCTGTTTCCACAGAGTCTTCATACCACTCTACTACTGCCTTGGGAGCCACTAAACGAGCGTTGGGTTTCAGCCGGAGATGGAATTCCCTTCCGAATGCAGTGACATTAAAATACAGCTGTTTGGGGCTTTGGGATACCTCCCGTGTTGATCTTCTTTGGTGACTTGCAGAGAGGATATTGGAGATATAGCTTCCATCTGCATTGGTACTAATTGGAATCACTAACCCATACGGTCTCAGTCTGCTTTTTCGTAATTCTGCCAAGAGAAATACCCAAAAGCAAGCTAAAATTAGAACAAGAGTATGGAACAAGCCTGAAGACCATAGAACAGATGCACAGCTACAGAAATGCACGGCACTAGAACAAATGGTAAATGCAAGAATTGGACAAGCCATTGTCTTGAATGTTACATGCTAAGCTCACTCAGAGAATGCTCCAGCTGTAGCTCATTTACTATACAACACACCACAACTACCGTGTTTTCAGGCCTAACATCAAATGCCATGTGTGCTGGACCCCTTTGCCTCATATCTATGCTTCCAATATTAACAGGAATCCTAAATCGGCAGAACTACTCTAAATCACTCCATTGACAAGGTCTGCTGAAGAATGATAAAAACCTGTCTATGTTTCAAAAGGACAGGGGACAGTGCCACTTACTACACCGATGTACATTAAACGATCTACTAGATAAGCTAGTCTGGATTCAAGCACACCAATAAAACATAGGCAAACATAAGGTATATATTACTGCTCTCCTTAGTTGGAACACTCAAGCTTATAAATCTTCACTTGGGTCCCTCACAGCACGGCTTTTAAAATTCTTAATGCTATCAATTGTTATCATAAAAATGCTTTTTACTACTTTTACACAGACACTGAGAGGAGGACATGTAAGAAAGAAGAATTTTGACACATCATAATTTAAGCAAGGTATGACAAACCAGTGACAATGTGAGAGTAAGGCCATTTTTGCTTTAGGGAAAGCATATGGATCATGCCAAGTTGGACCAAAACAAGAAACTGCTCAGTTAGCCACCTCCAATAAACACATGCTGGGATGCACATTAAGCACATGCAAAATACCCTCCACATGCCAAAATTTTCAAGAAGCAGGTCCTTGACGATTCTATTTTCATAAAACTTACAGAGAAAACCCTGAAATATTCATTTACATTTATCTGAAGAGTTTCCTGAGGTTTAGGTTTGCTTAATAGCCAAAGAGGCAGTGATCCTTTTGAATTCTCTTGTAAGAAATGCCATGCAATTCCTTCATAAACTTTAAACAGAATTGCTTGCTCCTGTATCAAGACCTCCATTAAGATTTTGAAAATGAAATGCCATGCTCGGTTTATAACTGCAATTTCCATATATATTTCTGCAGTCTTAGAAAACTGAAATACAGAAAAGAATTCAGTGGGTATCACACACTGTTGATAAAGTAATTGATCCCAGCAGTGGTACAAGCAGTAACTTTTCCCTCTACAGATCTCCTCTAACAAATCCCCTTATGCAGAAACTTGCTATTACCCTTCCTCTTTGCATAACTTGATTAGAAAAATACAAAACCAGAGAAGGTAATTATTGAAAAAAACCCAAACACAGAACTTTACAAACTTTTACCTAAAACTTCCACTTTTTATTGCAATACACAGGAGCTATAAAACCAGCAAAACAGTACTCTGTTGATAGTACTAAAGAAATCCTCAGGTAATACTACAGAAGCTCAGTGGCACAACCCTTAGCTAAGGCAGTGTGTCCTAAACACAAGGTGTGCTGCCAAGAAGTCACTGCTGTAGTACTTCTGATTAGTGGCAGAGCATCCCCAGACACCTGAATGGTGTGGCCAGACAAGGCTGCAGGTGGCCAATTAGTAGGAAAAGTTATCCCAAGGTTAATCTGCTTTAGCAGGGGCATTGGCCAAACAAGCAAAGCCACCACAGAAAAAAAGGTAACAGCAATGAAAGCCCCATTTGCCTCATTTTTTATGATTCCCACTGGTCAGCTCAGGATTCCTGTGTAATTAGCAGCAACATTAGCTGACTAGAAAACTTGCAATTGGGTTCTGAATTGGTCCAAGGGAATACAATATCCTCCAACTCCCAAAAAGCCTCTGTCTGTGCGGTGCCTTACCCGTATCCCAAAAATAGCATTAATAACCTAAGAGAATAATGTTTTTGCCCTCTGTGCTCTCTGCTATTCTTAGGCACTGCTAAGAAAAGGAAGAGAATCTCCCCTTTAGCCAGAGAAAGGTCTTCTCCTGTTCTCGCTTATCACATTTGCAGCCCTTCGTCAGGACACACACGTTTCCCTCTACCTTCAAGTAATTTTACATCACTGAAAAACAAGTCCATCAAATGAGCTTCTCTTTTCTGTAACACCTTTGTAACCTGGGAGTAATCAGGATATTCGGTGTCCAATTTTCATCCTGTAAAAGGAGAAGAAGCCAGATAAAGCTGTGGGCTAAACTGCTGCTAAGAGACGGGCCAAACCCTAAGTCTTATTACCTGTGTATTAGACTATGTGAGAGTTAGAAAGACACTTATCACAGAAATAATTATTCCCTGGCTTTTCTCTTCCTAACTGGCTAAAGCAATATTGGAGTGATATTCCTGGCACTTTTCATTTAAAAGAACTCCACGATTGGCTAGCTCAGATGCTACCACTAAGTGCCACTGAGAATTCCTCAAATAAATATACTTAATTAAATTAGTTAAATTTTACCTGATCCCAGTGTGAATCATAGTTGAACTGAGCATTAATTGAGAAAAAGCTCAGTAGCAAATTCCTCTTTACTGGAAGCAGGGGCTGCCCATTTTAAGAGATTGACACATTCAACTAATAACTATAGTAGGAACACATTCCTAATGGCTTCATATAACTCGTTTTTTTTCTCCAATTTTCTTTTATGCCAGTTACTGAGGGATTTGACAGAAAGACAATGTATAATACTAGTAGGACATACACAGAGATTTAAATTCTTGCACTATAAACATCTTCACATAACACAGAAATATTATATCCCAGGCAAGTTAAAAGTTACTTATCATTTTCAGGTCCATTGTTCTGAAAACATACTCCATGTCCTACAGCGAGAAATCATGGTGTTTTTCAGCAGAAACCAGCTCAACCTATTTTGCCATACACCTACAAGATCAGGTTCTAAAATTGGTATCCTAATTAGGACATTATCCTTAGGATAATTCCCATGTAAAACACAGGGAATTCTGAGTCAAGATTGCTAACCTCTTTCCTCAGAAGATGGACCAAATTAAAACTAATTTCTAATAATTATACATCAGGCCAGGAGCAGGAGACAGAGCTACTGGGTTGTACATCCTAACTGGGTCACAGTGAAAATCTAGACCCTCACATTCCCCACACTTCAGTGACGAGATTTCATTCACAGACTGACATTCCTCCTTTTACCTCACTGAGATTCCTCGTGGCTTATTTTCAAAGCAGGATGACCAATGCCAGAGACCACTGTCTGATGATCAAATTCCGTGTTCACTGCCTGATCAAGAAAATGCTTTGCGCATCCTGCAGCAGTACTCCCAGACTTCTACTTGTGGGAGCAAAAAAAGTTACTTTGCTAATAACAAGAACAGCCAGCTAGCCACAAGAAGGTGAGAACAAAGAGTGGAAAATAAGAATTGTCAAGTTTTTGAGTCTCTAAATGCTGAGCCAGAAGAGGAAATGCCTTTTGTTCAAAGGCAATTAAAATTAAATGTGACACGGCTGAATACTGAAGACATCGAAACTCCTCTGCTGGCTTCTATTACTGTTTTTCCACAGACCCCACCACCTCCAGAAATCCTATTCCAGCTGTAGGTTTTGCCTTTCCTATGCTAAAATTTCAGAGTCATTCTGTTCTGCTAATTCAAAGCTTACAGTAGTGATCAGAGAATAACAAAGAGCAATAGAAAAAACACTTCAAATTTTGTTCATATTTTCATCTAGTTTTAAACTGCTGTTCCAGTTGCACAATATTTAAGTTGAAAGAAAGCATTGATGAAAGAATATCACATTCTTTCATTGCATGCCAAAACATAGTTATCGAGAATGCCTCTGAAAAAGTCTGTCCATACCTTTTTCCTCTCAAATACACATGAAACCCAAGAATTAACACCACTGGCTCACAGTAGTTGTCTTTGCACTGTAAAACAGCTGGTGACAATGGAAATTCAAAAGCCCTAAACTTTTTTTTGTTTTAGTCATCTGCATTTGGAAGAGCATTATTTTTTTAGGTGTAAGATTTTGTGAAGTACACAGATCAAAAACCGTTCCTGTGGATGCCCACGGTGGAATTCCAAATGCATAAACATCCACTTAAGAAAGCAGATTTCAAAAGCACAGCCTAAATTGAAATAAGTGGAATCAGTAGAAAAGCAGGAATTTCTGAAAATTCAGAAAAGTTATTCCCATATCTAATCCAAGCTACCCAAGTTCAAAGACAACTTTTTCTTCTTTTAACAAGTATTTAAACCTCATCTAGTGTTCATTATTCTGACTATTCTCTTGCTTACGCTGCATGTAAATAAATTTTGATAAAAGGACCCTCCTTTTTCCAGCTTTCTGCATTGCAACCCGAGGACCAATTTTCATGAACAAATAATTTTTTTTTTTAATCACAGAAGTTCCTTTGCCTATCGCCATGACCTGTGAAATTTTGTCCACTAAGTGGAAGTGCTGGCAGCATAATTTTTTACCAAACAATTTCTCTGTCATGGCAATGAGATGTAGATTAATCACTATGTACAGTAACCACACCTGCCTCTTTATACTGCTAGCAAATATTTCAATTAGGAACAACAATGTGGAAACCTACTAAAATTACACCAAAAGCACAACTGGTTTGGCAAAGATGATGCTGGGTACTGTGCAAGGAAACAAATGTGTGGGAACTTCTGATAACAACCTGCCCAAGTTGCCCCAGCATTGGGCTGTATGCTGAGTCCCAGACTGTCCTGTACTGGCATGCTGGGATGACCAGAGAGCTACCATCAACTTCCAGAGCTCCCTTGCCTCTCTTGGAGGATGTATCTGAACGTGGTTTGCAGTCTCAGGCAGCTCAGCTACTTTTGCTCAGGCAGCAAAAGGATTGGAGCCAATGTAACACCTCCAGAGCATCACTGTGCCTGCATCTTTTGAATTCAATTCACAAGCTATGATACAGTCAGATTGCTGGATGTCAGACACCCAGCTTTGCAGTGGAAGCACTGGAAAAAAATAATTACATGCTGTTGCAGGAAGAGGACAGTACTTCAATAAAAAGACTGTCACAGGTTCCTATCTTCTGAGAGATTACCATTCTATCACACAGATAACCATCATGGGATGAGCAGAGAGCTGTTCCAGTTACTTAGCAAACTGTTGCTTAATAACAAGAAAAGATGGTGCAGGAACACAGAGACAACCCTAGCAGGGGTTTTGTTGTCACTGTTTTCTGCCTTCATCGTTGGAGCAGCCTGGCACTGGTGTTTCGCAGGTTAGACAGAGTTTTCTTCCAGAAATAGCGCTGAGCAGTGCTGAAGCTCTGCTGTGTGGGAGGCTGAGGCATGCAAAGGGAAGACATAGAACCAGCCCAAGTGCCAGCACCTTCAGTCTTACTATTTCATGAGTGACAACAGTAACATTTCCTCCTGATAGTTTCCAGGCATTTGTAGTACATTATACATTCAATTAATTAAGCATGGGTAACTCCCTATCTCTATGATACATTCCATACCGATATTAAAAAAAATCCTATATGCTTTCATTTGTCCTAAGTGACTTTCCAGGCCACAAAAAAAGATTAGCTGCTGATAGCAGCCAGCCCTGGGCCAAATCAAAACATAAAATACCAATGCAAAGTGACAGTTAATACGGACTTAAAGTAGGACAGCCCATTTGGAGACAATCCTAATGCACACTTTACTGTCATCATTAAAACTCTAAACTGAGTAACCATAATTTTGAATCAGAATTTACGGGATAAAACATTACTTTAAATATTAACAGTTTAAAAGACAGAAAGTGTAGGACAAATCCCAATGACTGTGTTAGCTATCTGTTTGTGCTTTGAAAACATACAGATTTCCCCTCACTGAAACACCATCAATTCCTGAAAGCCAGAGTGACTCACAGATGGTCTGGACTTGGGAAGCCATTAAACTACTCTGAAAAAAGAACCACTGAGATGCTGTGCAGTTGTGCTGAGGAGATGCGTCAGTGAGTTCTCTCTTGCTGGGTCACCAACCAACACCAAGGGCGTCCTACACGCCCCAACCAGACATTTGGGACCATGGATCTGTGAATGAACAGACCCACCAGCTGACATCCTTTTCATCTCCCACCTCCCCCTTCCCAGGTAGAGGAGGGCAAGATCATATCAGCTGCAAAAGCTCCCCGTGTGCCACCAGAGCCAGGCTGAGATCCTGTCCCACACTGAGCACACAGACCTGGCGCTGGGGCCTTTGCTCAGGGAGCCTGATTCACCCTCTGCCATGCCACATCATCTCTCTCCTGTGGTTCCCATGTGCCTCAGTTGTTCTCAGACTACAGCAATGCTAAGACCATAAAAGAAAGGAAAAAGTTAAAGGAGAAAAAGTTATTTTCCAGGTTAAGGAATTTTGTCTGATTTACTGTATAATTTAAAAGACACATTCCTGTATAGCTTATGGTTTCTGAAATTCAAATACAACCCATTTCTCATGGAAACAAGTAGAAATAAAACACAGGATCAGCATACCACTGGAAAAAAAGTCTGTTGCCAGTTAGGTTCAAATGTACCTAACCGCCTCAATTCCTATTATTCACTGATCACAGTGGAAATCAACCTAAGCCCAGAAGAATGCAGTGCCAGAACTGAAATTGAGACAAGACCTCCAAAATGTAGAGAAATACTTGAAATTCTTTTTCTGAACAAAACCTCAGATCAAAACCTGAAACAAAACCCCAGAACTGGAGACCTAACAACACCTGGAAATAGCATTGCCATGAGTCTCTTCCTATTGCTACTGCTCCTCCTATTTAAAAGCTCCAGAGCACTGTGCAGACACTTGCGCTCAACAGCGAATTGTTAAAAGACTCATTTCACAACTGGGTAAACTAAGGAGCCTGCAAGATGGTTCACCCTTTGATTAACATTCTGGGAGAGATAACACCAGCTTCTGCATCTTTCCACCACCTCTTCCATCCCATAGAGCACTAAATTAATCTAGTTTAAATGAACACAGATCTTCTGAAACTGAAGTGTGTTTCCATGCTACTAGTTGTATGAAACTTTCTGTCTTTAGGAAAGAGTCAGAGAAGCTTCCATTTCAATATGAAGTACCTCATGGGCACTAGAAAGTACCTTTCATTTCAGTACCCTCCATCCATCACAGACACCAACTTTGTGCACTACTTTCTTACATATTAATTTACAATGCAAGAGAGAACAACTATTATTAGGCATGCAGCAAGCACACTGTTCCACCAACAGAATATGGAGAGGCCTCAGCATTAGACAATTTTTTTCCAGCTAAAATATTGAACACTTCCAATACAGAAGAAAAATGGTATGAAGACATAGTTTGCCCAGCCCAAATGAAATAGGCATTTCCTCCTTGATTCAGAAATTAAGACCAAACATCTGACCCAGAGCTGATTTGCTGTGACATTCAGAGGGCTGGTTTAAGCACACTGCAATTTTAAAGTTTTGTTGTTTTATTTTTAAGAAGGGAAACAGATTTATCAGGATGCAAAAAGGCATAATGAGAGGGTGTGCAAATTCAAGGCTGGTAATGGTGGTAATGGTGTGGGGGTACAACAAGGCAACGCTTGCCTGCATACAGATCATTTTTCCAGAAAATAATCAAGTTTTGTGAGTTTACTTATTTTATTTTCTTTTTGATAGCAGCAATAATAGCTAAATAGACTTACCTGTTTGGATCTGTTGTTCTTTACCAGCCTGCAGAAGAGAAAAGAAACACATGCACAAAGTTGTTAGTGTAATTACTATGCAATATGTGACAGCAGAGTGCTTCTAGAAGGCTGAAAAATTACTTGCTGTGTATTGCACCATTTTTTACATTTCTGGTTTTGGTTTCCAGGGATGGCATTTCTCCTTAACTGAATAAACAGCTGTTCCCACCAGCATATCAAGAGTCCATAATAAGTTTAACATAAATAGAGCTGCTAAGAAACCCTGATTCTGAATTACCCATTCTATATATCATAACACTGTGCCAAAAATTAAGTTCCATCGCCAAAAAAAGGCCTTAATGTCAATGCAAGTGATAGGTCCTGAGAAGTAAGGGTGCCAGGGTGGTAATGAGGCAGTTTGCTGACAGTTTGTCTCCATCTCTGTGCTAGAGAACAAGAAAACCAATGAGACTTCCCAAGTGACAGCAGGGACAGAAACACCAGTCTGACGCCAATGCCAGCACAGCACCAGTGTGGTACCAGGTCTTGCTAGACATATGATACACAGAGGGCTCAGAAGTAACACTCCCCCAGCTCCCGCAGGAACAGGCCCAGAACTGGGGCTGTTGTGTGCCCAGCTAAAGGTTGCTCTGAGTTTTGCATTTGCCTCCCCCAGATCGGAGAGTTGGATACAGAAACCTGGGAAGTGGAGGAGAGGATGAAACAGGCTCGGGACAAGAAAAAAGTGGCAGTAAACACTCCCAACCCGCCACCTCTGATCTGCCAAAGCCTAATCTGCAGCCCGAGGCCGGTGCCGCTTGTTGCCTGAACACGTGCAGAACGACTGGCTTGTCTCAGTCCCGAAAGCCACAGTACGGCCAAGAGCCCCACCGCTCTCGGGAGAGACCGAGGCCAGCCCGCAGCGCCCCTTTTTTTCTGTTTGGGGGCGGAGGGGGAGCGGGCAGCGAGGGAAGGGGTCGCAGCTCCGGGAGCTTGCCGGGACCGCTGGCCTCGCGGGAGGGCTGGGCCCCAGGGCGCCTCCCCGCAGGAAGGACAGGAGGGCAAGGGAGAGGAGGAGAAGGAAGCGGAGGTCCAGTCCCCGGCCCTCCGCAGCCGGGCAGAACAGGGCACCCCGCCTCGCCAAGCCCCGCTGCCACTCACCTGCCGGCCGGCTGCAGCGCGGATCCCCAGGAGCGCGGCTGCCACTACCCACAGGGGCAGGAGCACCATCACGAGCCGGCCGCCCGGGGACCGCCGCCCAGCCCAACCACACGCTCCCGGCCCCGGCCGCGCTCTTTCTCCGTTCGCCTTCTCTTTCTTTTTTCCTCCTCTTTTTCCTCTTTTCCCCTCAGGCGGCGGCGGTTCCCCCTCGTGGCCGTTGCTGAGGCCGAGCGCGAGCTGCACCCCCCTAGCGCCGGCGCCCCGAGGCCGGCTGCAGCCGGGCGGGCTGGGCGCGGGCGGCGGTAGGGTGGCGAGTTACCGCGCCGCCTCCTGTTGCTCGCTGCGCCCTGCCTGCGGCGCGCATCACAACCTGGGGCGCTAATAAAGCGGCACCGGCTCCGGGGCGCGGCTCCGCCTTCGGCACGGCACGGCCCGGCACACCGACGTCAGGGGCCGCCGCCGCCAGCCCCGGCCCGGCCGCAGGCTGCCGCTGCTGAGCAGGCTGACCCATCGCCAGGGAGAGGGCGGCGGGGCGCAGCTCCCGCACCTGGGGCGAGCGGGCAGCCGGCACGGCTCAGCACGGCTATAAGCGCAGACACTTCCTAACTCCACACGAATTTTTCATTTACTGACTTGTCCCTGTGCTCCTCGCTAAATACCCTGGGATCCCTGTCTTTTCGCCCACGTGCCTGAGGGCTGAGGCTGTCTGCAAAGAAAAAACCTTCCCACCCATTCATCCTGCCTCAGCTGCCTTTACAGGGACACCAGCCTCGCACCAGTGCAGTAATCCTGAGAAGAGCTCCCCAGCCTGTGACAACACCCCTAAGTTTCCATGTTTCATACCAACCCAAGGCAGCACAGGAAAAGCTACAGAGTCCCCAAGACTCCCACCAGACTGGAGGCCAAATGCAAAGCAACTTCTCTTACCCCCAGCTCGGAACTCAGGACACAATTAAATCTCTGCTGCACATAAAGCAATGTCCTGGCCAGGACAGAAACCAAAATGCACTCCCACAGGGCCTTCTGGAGACAAAAATCTTCAACAACACACTCCATACATGCTTAGTCCCTTATATTTGCTTAGAAGATGTTATGCAGTTGAAGCCATGCAATAACAACTTGGTAACAGATACCACAAGGAGTATCCCGAAGGGGGAAACAAAAAGCTTTGCAAATAGCTTTTAGGAGCCAGAGATAAAACACTCCTACATCCGTGCAGTTCAGCAGTATTCAAAATGAGGACTGAATTTTGTCGGGGTCAGGATTATCTAGTGTTACAAGAGATGGTTAATACAGGAACATCTGGATTCCAACTTAAAATCATAACGTTCTGTTGTACCTTTTGTATTACCACTCATGTGATGTCATGACCAACAAAAATAAGTTCCTACTGGCCTCTATCTAGCACAAACAAGCAGATAGTTGCTACTCAGTTTTCAGAGCAAATGTGTGAAAGCGTAACTATAATAATCTTTTAAGTTTAACTGCCTGTCAGAAACCATCACATGTATGTGAAAAGAAAATCCTGGTTCTACTAAACTCGAGTTGGCTCATAGCAACATTTAAGAGAAGCAGACCTCCAGCCTTGATTTTCAGGAGATATCTTGGATATTTAAATGACACCAGTCTGCAAAGCAGCCCTGCTGTTTCAGAGAACACAGATCCTGAACTGCATTCTGTTCTCTTACGAAAAAAAGTGGAAATGCCTGGGTATGCATCTGTTGTTACAAGTGTAAGATCATTTCTATACATAAAATACAAGAAGCAGGCTGTAACTGCACAATAGCCACTTTTGGAAAGAGCAGAATCAGAAAGGCTGAGGTCCTGTAAATTTCTAGGTACATAATTATGTATTAAAAGGTTGATTAAGGACAGTAAGTTTGCAAAGGCACAGCATCACAATTGTCAGTTCAGAAATGCCAAATTCAGGATGCCAGCATAAGATTTCTTTCACTGTGCCTTAATTAAGACACTGACTGGCATTACTTGATAATATACCATTTCTCCCACAGGATGTTTCCCTCATCCAGTGCACAAAACAGGTACCATTTGCTTAGCGTACAGGAACTCCACATTTCATTTCCCTCACTGATGTTTATGTGACCACAGATCTTATTTATTGTGCATTATTGAAATCCTGAAAACCACAGTGTTGATTTCCGTGTGGGTTTTTCCATAACACAACATACCTGAGTGCTTTGCAAACCATCTGTATTCTGCAGTGAAATGATGGACCAGCACAATCTTTGGTCCTTCATGCTGGCTAACTATATGTGCAATTCATTATTTTATCTCCATTTCTTCCCTTTTACTTAGCTAAGTTCCAAGCCATGCTCTTTTTGACCTCACAATTTTACAAATGTGCAAGGTCAGGCTCCCTGCAATGAGGAATACACAGGAGGAGCTGGTTTAAGCAATTCAGTCCATACCCCACAGGAACTCTTCAAAAAAGCAATTCTGATCACTCCCGTCATCCAGGCACTGCATGGAGCACTGCTGAACAGAACTTTGAAGGGAGTATCTAGGCGCAGGAAGCCATGACATGACAGATACAGAGAAACATACATTTTGTAATGCTGTTTCTGTGATCTTAACAACGTTCTTTCAATAAAGTTGTGTGTTACCTCCTAGGTTGTTGCACTTTTCCTAATCAGGTAGAATGTTTCTAAACATCAAGGAAACAAAGGTATACAAAAGACAGATCAGGACACCAGTGCAGAGACTGCAGTCTTTGAGGGCAAAGAACAAAAAATTGACAGAATTATAAGAGAGCAAAAATAAGGTCTTAAAATTAGATGTCTCATTAGGTATTTCTAATAAGAAACAAGACTGAATACCATATCTGTAACAAACACAAATCAAGACAGTATTTGAAAGTTCAATTAAAGTAATTTCTCATCTCTAACAGCCAAGTATGGATATACTATTATCAAAGAAATCATGTATTTTCTTACACATATTTCATGTTTGTTATATATACATATATGTACCTGTATAACATATATATATATTTACAGATGCATGCATACTTGTTTACCCTATGTCAGATAGAATTCCCGCATCTGTGCAGTTTCTGTTGATGCACTAGACCGAAAGCTACAAGTATTTTATGAACCTGAGGTTAGGCCCTGAAGCAAGAGGCACTGAGGTCTAAAAGGCTTTGCGCGGGGCCAGATTCTGGAGTGTCAAGAGTGCAGCAGTATTTGCACGGCAAAAACAGTACTTAAGGAGTAAGCACTCAATCCTGTGAGTAAAATGCAGCACTACTTGATTCTAAAGGCTCCAGAACATGGTCTCTATGAAATTGCACATTCTCTCAGAGCAGCCATGCCTGCAACACAAAACAATTTCAAAGCAAGATTTAACTGCAACAAGAATTCAAATAAAGAAACTTTGAAGAAGAATATTCCCTCTGTGCAACCAAGATAAATTAACTGGAGTTTTGCACTGCTATTAATATAAGATTTCAAATATTACATTTTTTCGAGACAAGCCCCTAGTAAACTTCACCATAACGTTTAGGAGTATAATCTATAGTCTAGACAAATCAGTCTTCATCAATCATGTACACACATGTGGTTTAATATTCAGTTTTGCAGTTACTTTTCCTGATGTTTAGGAATCAAGTTTTTCTTCCCCATTATAATTTACTGACTTACTGATTTAATATGTTCTTTGCCAGTCTGTATTTGATGACCTTTATTAATGGTGGCTGGTTTGGAAAGCATTAATTCTGTTCTTTCCAAAACAGACTAAGCACTAAAAATTAGCCAAGGGTAAACCAAGCTGCTTATTTAAGATGGCAGAGATATCCACTTTGAACACCTGTTTCAAAAAACTAAAAATATTTTCTACACATCATGAACGTGGTTGCTTATTTTCATAGGTACTGCTGCAGCAGTAGGCCATGGAGGACATCTTTCGTTAAGAAAAGTTAACAAAGGCTGCTTCAGAAAAAGGTACGAGACAGTCTAGGTTAAGGTAGTTACAGATTAATTTACTTTCTTTGTCATCTCCACAAACTAAAGAACACATCCCTAGTACAATGCCTGGGCTTTTATTTTTTTTTCCTTCTTTTTTTTTCTGTTTCCCCTTTCAATCTTTCAATCTTTACCATTAAACCCACACTTTGTTATTTACTTCCAGATACCAGCTTTGCTGACATTCAGCTTGAGTGTCAAATCCTAATTTCCTTTAATGACTGATATATTGGGCCTCAGGTTCTCCTTCCCTGTCATACCCTGATCTAAATATAGCCACAGGGCAGGATCCTCAGTGAGACAAGAGACCTTGATTGTGTTCTTGTTCCTGTTCTAGTGAAACTGGAGTACACATACCACTGCTCTGCAGGCCATGCCGGGGTGAGCACCGCAGGCAGAGCTGGCCACAGGCAATGATGTCCTGGCAGAGAGGCACCTCTGTGGCTTGTGCCTATTCCCTCAGCTTCACGTGGCTCTCAGCCTGCAGCTCTCCCACTGAGAGGGAAGAAACACAGTCTTCCTCATAAACACCTTGCCCTGTATGCTTATAAAACTCAGTGTGGATACATTTTTCGTACCTAAGCTCAACAATGACCTGGTCAGGTTTCCAAACTGCTGTTTGCTTAATGAAAAATAGAATTCTTTTTTTTTCCAAGTAATTAGAGATGCAGGAGTTCTCCAGTGTGATCGTTAAACCAAAGGCAATATAAATCAGTTTCTTAGTCCGGGATACATCCGAAAATAATGCCTGCACATCACTTTTAAAATTCATTACTATTTGCATTTCAGTAATGCCTGAGGTCCTATTCATGGACTGGAGCCCCACTGTAGTAGGCATTGTGAGTGCACACAATAAAAAGTCCACACAGAAAGACCTTTCAGTCGAAGGGCTGTATTCATACTACGGCAAAACAAACCCCACCCAAAGTCCAAAAGCCTGGATACACAAGGACCAAATGTTACGTTCTGAAATGAAACCCATGCCTTGCTGCATGCCTGTACAGTTAGTTGTACAACTGTCCTCAAGTAGCAGAGTCTCAGCTGAAGCTTCTGCTCTCCAGGCAATTTGTTGCATCACAGATAACAAAGGTGCCAAAAGCAGCTCCAAACCTTGTCGCTACTGTCATGCAGGCATATGAATATTGCCTTTACAATCCAAAGGACTATGTCCTCTCCAGCTCTATGAAATGAAAACTCTAGGCATGCATTCCAATGATGCAAAAGCTTTTTTTTTTTTTCTGAGATACCACATTCATAATTTCAGCCTTAGTTGCCATCCAATGACTTCTGTCAGTTGAGTTCCAAAACTACACAAGAAGCTTTTTTTGAGATTGCGCTTTTAATCTGTTTACCACAGCAGTATAAAAAGGGATTTCAAAACCCAGGTGTCAGACAAGAATTGCCAGACAGCACGTGAAATGCAAGTGCTTTATAAATGAAAAAGGCTATAGTTTCTCCTTCATGGTGCATTAAATCTGGGAATATTAAACCACACAACTACATTTAATTGTTTTAAAGACACTGTTAATCTAACAGACTGTTAAATGAAGAAACATAATAGACCTATTATTTTTAACAAAGCAGCATAAGATTTATGGTCAAGATTTAACCACAGGACATAGGAAACTGGAGAGAAAAATGTGAGACGTGAACATTACAGTTGTAAAGAATGTTCTGAAAAATAAAAAGTAGTGGAAAGAGGCAGTGCTTGTGACAACTTTCATTTAATAGATACATTCCATAAAATTGTTCCTATTTTAAGGCAGTTAATTTTGAAATGGTGTAAGCCAAATAAAATGCAATTAAAACCACCTCAAATCCCCAAAATAAATGAACAAACAAATACCCATAAATCATTCTAAAAATAAGATCCAATAAGACCAAACTTTTAATGGCCTGTGGTACTGACACAGAAATCAGTGGTTCTTGTGTTGCAAAAGGTTCCTGGAACTGCTGAAGCAGCAACCCTAAGACACTACATAGATTCTGACAGTGCCAAAGGCCCATTTAAATGCTTGTGCTTACCTTAAGCCCTCAGAAAAAAATACAGATGGAAAACATCTTTCTCATCCTGCACAGTCAGTGCGTTTAATGCATGGTGTGCATGTGCTCTGTGTTAAAATTCTAGATAATTGCCTCTACACATGGAACAGGCTTACTTGAATTCTACACGTATGCTGGAAGCATGGAAACGGTTGTGTGCTACCCATGCTTATTTTTGCTAGCATTTTTCTGGTTGCAAAAATTCCTGATTTATACTTCTACACATACCCCTTTCTGGACAGTGCAGAGCTGTGCAATCTCCTTGTATGTATAGACAGATAGACGATATACACATACAGATAGCACATGAGGCTGAGCACTTGCTGGATGCACAGAGATGGCTGCTCACACACTCTCAATAATTTTTCCACTGATAAGAGAAAGAGCAATTATTGGCTCCTGGGAATCAGCACTCAAGAGATCTTAAACGGTGATTATATTTGCCAGGGGTATTTTCTACTTTCCATTTCCTCTTTTCTATTCCTTTGTCTGGGCAGAACAGTACCTTCCACCAGCAAAGCACACAATCCAAGGACTTAAGTAACGCAGAAAACACTCCCCAGTACTCTCTTTGAAACGGAAATCTCCTCCCAATTATGCAAAATTATGAGAGATGCTGTAATTACAACCACAGAGTGGCTGTTCTTTCCATGGCATTTATCGTAAGTGAAAGTGTGACAGCATGCTTGAATTTCTGGAATTGTCCAAGTAAGCCTTTCTCTTCAGGCAGCCAAGCAGGCCTGAGGAACTGGATTTCAGTAACATTTAATTCCCAGGACTCCATAACCAATGAAGGTCATAAGTAATGTAAGACAAATGTCACAGTGCTACTAATGTCCTAAGATAAACATTTAGGCACTAACATGTATTACTTCTGTAGCCAAGTACTGCCCAACAAGACATCTGTGAATACTAGAATTCATATGCAAAGGTGATCAGTCACATTTTACAAAAATAGCACATCAAACAATTACTGGAAAGAACACAGAAGAAATTCTCAGTATATTAGCAGGTAAAGTTAAATTTGTCATAAGGAGAGAGGGAACAGGGAAGAGGAAGATATCAGGAAGTCTAAAGTCCTCTGTAAGAATTCTTCTGTAAAAAGCACCAACAATGTTTGCTTAATTACACTATAAAATGTTGGGGGTTTTAGTGTAATGGCTACCCTGCCACAGAACAGAGAACACATCACACAATTTAAAGTCTCCTTCTGGTCAGGAGCTTTACAGACAAACCCTTCAAATATCTGTTTCTTTGAAGGAGTTTGTGATTAGCTGAAACAACCATGCCGAATGTATGGCTGGCGCTCCCCTAGCCACTAACAATGAACCAGAGGCTTGTTGCTAGTGAAGATGACACATATTCACAGCCTGCACTGCCAGATGACTCATTTTCCACAAATTTTATTTATCATTTGGGCACATCAGTGTAACATCTGCCTGGAATCAACCTACCCCAAAGCACATGCTACATAAATGTAACCTCTGGCAGCCTAGACAAGCTGTTGGTTGACAAGAAAGATACTGTAAAGCCTTCTCATAAAGGCCATGCCCTCCATGAGGCTTCCTGATTCATGAGTAATCCCATAAAGCTACGAGATTAGATAGGATGTAGTATAAGCCAGATCGGTATTTCACCCTACTGCATGTACACCTCCCATTGGCTTCACCAACTTGACACTTTCCCTTTGTAACTTGTTAACAAGTGCTTTGGTTTTAGTCACATTCTTTAGAAATTTTGGGGGAGGGGATCATAGAATCACAAAATCATTTAGGTTGGAAAAGACCTTTAAGATCATCATGTCCAGCTGTAAACCTAACACTGCCAAGCCCACCACTGAACGGTGTCCCTTAGTGCCACGTCTACATGTCTTTTAAACACCTCCAGGGATGGTGACTCAAGCACCATCCTGGGCAGCCTGTTCCAGTGCTTGAGAACCCTTTCCATGCAGAAATTTTTCCTAAGATCCAATCTAAACCTGCCCTGGCACAACGGACGATTGTATGACTACAGAGATGAACTGAATATTTTTTTGGTACTCTAATTCCTTTTCTGCCATTGATTCACACACAAAAAAGTTTCCATAAAGAGTGAGGGAGGCTGCATACTTGAGCATACCCTTACCTCCCAGACACAATGAAAATCAGCTATCCTGGCTTGACTCCCTAAAAGCAGAAAAGACAAAAGCTGCACCACAGAAACTAAAAACTAAATGTAAAAATCAATAACATCCTGTTGAAAGACTGTTCCTTAAGTCAGTCAATAAAAATGTCTGATTCAGCTGCAGTTTGAGGCTGCCTACTCCAAAGGGTTATGATGTTATCTTGATTACCTCACAAAATACTTCAAGTCAATCCTGTCAGTAGTTTTTCTTACTTCCATTTCCTTGGCTCTATTACAAAAAACCATTCTGTGTCACAAGAATAAAACCAGCTTGAGGATGGTTGTCAGTAGTCCCTTTTGTAAGCATTTTAATAATGACCACAGTTGGAACCCAAGAGACACCACTGTTCCTGTAAGCTGCCGATGGCTCAAAGGGCATTTTAACCAGGACCATGTGAAGTTGCAGGCTCTGTCTTACCCCCTACACATCAGCTTTGCATTATATTATGTCAGTGTCTACAAAGAAAAGAGGCAGTTTATGCTGTTACCTTTGCATTAAACGTATCTTGCATTATGCCTGAAACCTAGTGAAGTACGAAGCACATGCTCCACCTCAAGTACACATAGCCTTATTTCCACTATATTCTTGAGCTCAAAGACATAAAACCAATCAAGAGAAAAACTGGACTTTATTAGCAATTTCTAGCAATTTCTACCATCTAGCAATGGTTCCTGAGCATTGCTGTTGAAGTTGTTATCTCCAAAGTTAATAGAAAAGTTGAGTAATTTAAGCTCCAAGTCAGTTTTAACTCTCTTAAGTCCTCTCATAGTTAGGATGGGCAACTCTAATGTAAGGACCCACCCTTAAGCTCAGTGCAGACTCAGCACACAAACGATTCACCTAGATGGAATGCAGTTCCGAAGAGGACTGCTGGAGTTTGGAAGGACTTGTGCATTTGCAGTGTTACACAATTCAGACATCTGTCCACTCACCATGTTCTGGTGGTGTTGCATAGCTGACATCTAGATGGCCATCAAAGTCTGTAAATTTATACTTAGGACAAAGTCCACTTTCTCATCAGATACTTTAAATGTTTTAGCGTAATCTCCATTAAAGGATCACTCACTTCTTCCTTGCATGCAATATGGGGAAGAAGTGTTACCACAGATGGGTATGCCATTCATCTCGCCAAGGTCACATACAAGCTGTTCCTAAACTCTTAAATATATTTGAACAGGAATTGTCCAGATGGAATAACTAATATAGTAAGGAATTAAAATTTCCTTCAGTCTAATATCACAGATAAAGTGCCCATACATGCCATCATGCAAAATTAAGTCAACATCAAGAGTAAAAAGCTGAGATGAGATTCTGTGACAGTGTGCAACATGAAGGAGCTGTCACTATGGATGCAGTGGCAGGATCGGGTCGAGCGCTTTTATTTCTCAACAACCCCAGTTCTAGATGAAAGCAGAAACATTATCCATTGCAAATAAACGTAACAGAACCACAGTACAAAGTGCTTTCAGTAAATCTTACAGATACTGACCCATTCAATGGGTTTCAGGTAAGAGAACACAGCCTGGATCAAAACGAAAATGAGAAGGAAGTTTCCAGAGATGTTAGCATATGAGACACCTCCTGGCAGACTTATCTAGGCATAAATTAGAAAAAACAGATAAAAGTAAGTACTTCTGAAAATACTGACAACATAGGAGAATCTTGAGTAACTTTATAAGCAGACACAACCAGAAAGTTGAAATGCTAATATTATTTTAGGATATGCATGCATTGTGTACACACACCTAAGTAACCACTTCCTTCCTAACACTTTTACTTGACAGAAGACATTACTAACCCTCTATTTTCAATATGAACCATATGACTAAGTTGGAAATAGATAGTTTTTAATTAGAAAGTCTTGCACACAGGTTACAGCACTGCTGCAACTTCATAGATGTCGTTACTACAGACAATTCCATAAGACCGCTTAAGTTCAGTGAAGTTAGAGGTTAGAGAGTTTTACTTTTAAACTGGGGGTGGAGACAGCTCTTTTTGAACCTTGTTCTTTTGGAGCCATCATTGTTTAGGTATGGAATAGATGTTCATATCCACTGTCTCCAGAAAGCTTAAGGGTCCATTTGTAGTCATATCAGGCTTTAAGACAGAAGTGCTGGATATATTGTTCATTTAGTTTTGGGATTTCCCTCACCTGCCACAAATACAGATGGGCTTGTAATAGGGAAAGAAATAGCTACCTGTGGATTTTTGCATTGTTGTTGCTTCTTGCCAGCTTACATATTGCACTCATCCTTACTTGGACCAGATGGTGAAATCACAGCCTAATCAATTTTATTTTATTTAAATAGACAGTTTCATACACAAAAGCACTGAACTTGCTCTGGTACATATCCTGCACTGTACACTGACCCCAATGCACATGGAAGGCTAGCAAAGGCAGGATTTTCGAAGAAGTTAAAAGAGGTTTGACCTAAGGTTCATTTAAGTGCCATACTCAGCCTTTAGGTCATCAGGACAGAGATACCCAGCTTTCTCATGTCCTCCTGAAAAATCCCAGCCATAAGCTTCAATCTCCTACACCACACAGACAGATAATTCAGATTCATGGCACTTCATGAGAAAATACACAAGCATTACCACTTTGACTTGCATTTGCTGGGACTCTTCCAAATCACTTCCATTTCCAGAATGAATTAAAACAGGTGCTTTGTCTCCACAAAGCAGCTTAAGCTAAAATCCTGATACCACTTACTGCTATCACATGGGGTCATGGTCATTTTATATTTAAGTCAAAACAGGACTAATTTGAGATGAGAGAGTAGCGATGTTTAGCAAATGAACCTCTCTGCCTCTCTGGACTCCGCTGTCCCTCTATGAGCATCCATCTGCTTTAAGAGATCAACATAACCACAAGTGACAACTCCAAACACTGTTTAAAAACCAGAAGCTTAAATGAAAATCAGAACTGAGCTACTGACCTTACCTAGGGTCATCTTACCACGTCACGGCTGGGGTTATTTCCAGGCCAGCATGTGAGAGCTTTCACTTCAGCTGCTTGAATAGTACTTTGCCTGTAGATTAATGGATGACTTAGGCTTCTCATTCTTACCAGCCTTTACAATTCAGGAGAACACACAGAGGATTTCTTCTGAAACAGTTGAAGTAAAAAGACAAAAGTAAGCTAACCTCCTGACCTGTAAAATAACCTTGTAGAGAAATCCATTCAACATAGTTTTTCACTGTTTCCAGGAAAAGGAAAAGAAGTGTTTTGCAAGATGAAACTACCACAGCAATATGTTTCTGATTAATTTACATGGGGTAGAGAGTAAATCCAAAAAGAACCAAGTAGTGATAAAATGTGTTGTAAACCAGGACTGAAAAGATTTAAAGCAAAGGACTTCTGCTATTCTCACTGGCATTTAAAGCAAGGAAACAAAGTGAGATGGGAAAGTAACTTTTTAGAAGATAAACCTCTTCATCTTTGGTCTTCTGCTTTCAAACCTCTATCAATGGAATATTTTTTCACTCCAGCAGTTCCAAGCAAACACCAAGCTAAAAGGAAAGTGAGAGCTGCTCTGGGTTCCTAGAAATAGCAGAGCTCCCTGCAAAATTTTATTTCCTGAACCTCATGTCTGTTCTGAGAGACATAATGAAAAAGAAACACAAAATCCTATTCACTGATGTGGTGATGGTGATACGATTCAACAGGCAGTGAGACACAGAGGACAGGAAATAAGAATACAGCAACATGAGAAAAGCCGAACAGATCAGATCAAACTTGCATCAAACCCAGTATCTTGCCTCTGCAAGTGGCCAATTGCCAAGGAAGATTTAAAAAATGAAGCAAGTGTCTATTGAGAATGCTTTCCCAGCTGCCAGGCTGTGGAAAGGCAGAACTGTGAGAAAAAGAGTAGTAATTTCAAAATAGCCTTTGTACTTGACAGCACCTCAGAAGTCCACCTGCAAGAACATCCACGGTGGGAGTGCCATGCTCAAATACAGGCAGTGAGTAGCTCATGTACAAAGCACAATCCCTAATTAGAAACTAATATTTCTGAGTCAATTTCTAGGCAACTTCAAACAAATGTAGAAGCAGCGGCAACTTCCAGTTCCATGCACCAAGGACGAGGGAGGAAGAAGGAGAACTCTAGCAGACAGGACTGCAGTATGAATGCACATGTTCAGCTTCAGGTATATAAATTCCAGTGAAATGAGACTACTCTGCAAGCTTCAGTTCAAATGTGACAGAGTTTGTTATCACCTTAGCATTCTCCAGAGCTCTGCTATCACACAAGAACTCCAACATCAATATTTTCTCCTTCTTATGCTTGCCCAGAAATCCTCAGGACAGCATGACATGGCTGATTGTTCTTATCCACATTTTAAAAAGGATTAAAACACTAAAAATGAATATTCTTTTAGGATTGTTATGTGTTGATTTCATTTACAGTCCAGTCTGTTGGCAATCAATTGCATAAGAATACCTGAAAATTCACCTCAAATTAGTATAGTTACACACAGGTATGCACATATATATATATATATATGTGCATACCTGTGTGTAACTATATATATATATATACATGCACATAAAAATATATGGCAAAATATGTAAAAACAGAGGCTCTCTTCATTGTTTCTTGTTTATTTTCTGTCTGTTTAGTAAAGGCCATCAGCGTTTATGACATAACACACAACGGACACACATACATATATACAACATTGTTACAGGGAGGAACAGTTAAAATAAAATGTAAAAGCTAAGCACTGAATTTCAAGGGTGAAAAAGTTAAGTCGTCTTTGGCTGCAAGAGCAATGGACAACATTCACACCAGCTAGATATTCAGCTCAGAGTAGTTACTTTGTGGTAACTCCTCCACCTGTCCTGTTTTCTGAAAAGGTTATGTTCAACTTGGATCAATCCTGTCACCAGTTTTGAAGTGCAGACTACCAACAGATTTTCCAGCACAGCTCTGGGGGAAAACAAGTATCTGTGAAAAAACAGGAGCTAGGAACACCGGTCCAGCATCACCATCAAAGCTAGTTATCATAAAACCATCTCTGTGCCTGCAGTCAAGTAGTACAAACACATCCTGAGGCATCCTTTTCAAATCAGAGAGGTACTATATGCAGATTTATGCGAGTTGGATTTTTTCCCCTCTCTTTCTGGGATTTTAGAGTACAGCACTTTCCCTTTTGTATGACAACTAAATGGAAAAATACTTTAAAAATACAGAGTTATTTACTCATTTTATTTGGTTTGCACACTTTTACCCAGACTGGAATGCTTGGTGTTATCTGCCCATGGTTATAGAAAATGCTCTACAGCATTGTATGTCTCAGCGACATACATACTTAATTTTAAAAACAATTAAAAATAGCAAGGCATCTGAAGACTAAGAAAACTCTTAGGTTTACTTAAATCCAATATGATTTCTAACAGGACATCACAATATCAAGATCAGCATAATTCAGGGATATCAATCTCTCCTCTTTACATCTTTATTTCACAAGCAGTACTCAGACAACAGGAAGTTTTCACAAAGGCTGGGATACTTACTCTTCAGGGGAATAGCAGGTAACAAAAAACAAATACATCCCAGTTACGAACGAATACATAAAAGACTTGTGGATCCTTGCCCCTCACTCCCATAAATATTTCTCCACAAAAACCCACTCAGATGTTGAATATTTCAGAAATGAAATCATAGCACATTTTTCAATTTCTAAACTTTTGCAATTTCTAAATTTTCACCTGTTACCAAAGGCTTGTACATCAGGCTTACAACTTACTAAGCTTTATATGCATTTCTTCCTAGCAGTTTATGTTCAGTTTAAGTCAGAGAGCTACTACAATAACCAGAGACAAGAGACCTCATTTATAAATGAAGCTCTAGTCTCAGTAGTTGTCTTCTAATGTTCTTATTTCTCCTCTCTGCTGAGGGAACCTAAGAAAAATAGGAGAGAAGAATGGGAAGAAGTACAATTGCCCAAGGACTGGAACTAATCAAGCCTGATTTCCTGCAGGTTCCTATCACATGGTTGTTTGTGAGCACTGACTGCAGATTTTCCTTTGATTGGATGTGTAGAAAAGCTTTCTCTCAAATCTCACATTGTGTGTGGTAATCTGTATACTCATGCAGTATGTGTCATTTGTAGGAACTTCATTACCTCTGATACCTTTGTACATTAATCAGATTCAGATGAGTTCAGCCCACAAATTCAGGAGTTGTGGAAAAACATGAATAACCATAAGCTTGTATGGGACACAGGCATTCTGCTGTTTTTAATGGACTTTAAGTAATAATTAAGCAAGGAGGATTAAACCATATTACTTTAAGTTTCCAACTTTAATTTGAAATCTTAGTTTTACCAGTGCCTTCTTTCTTCAGCTTCTCCTCAGTTTCCCATTCAGTGGAGCAGGTTTTGGCTTTGGGACAAGTTACAGAAGGAGGTCCAAAACTCAAGGGTAGCATTCAGCCTCAAATTGGTACTTTCATCATCTAAGAAAATTCAAGACAAATTTACACTATCAGTAACTGCCACCATCCATTTGTTTCACTCACTGCCACCATAATTCACCTAGCTCTCCCTTGTCAGATCCTAAGCAATAGTACAATGTCATTTAATAAAACATACAAATAATTAGAATTTTTAACATGGATTCCCATTAGCAGAGACCTGCATCTTAAAGAAAAATACATATTTAAAATCTACAAGGATGATAAGGGCTTAGTCAATCACTATTCAATATAAAATGCCTTTTGAAAATTCTAATCTAATGATTCTTCTAGAGTGCCACGTAGCTTGAAACATGCAAGATGACCCTTTTTCTATTCTATTAAATTGCTATTTGCTCCTTTGCAGCTTTGTTGAAAAAGAAACTTGATATCGCAGTCTTTTCATAGGTTTCACTCTACACTCAACTAGAACTTTGAATTCAGCACAGGAGAAAGAGGGAATTCAATACACTGAGCAAAGTAAAAGTGCCAGCTTACAGCTCGCTTATCCCATATTCAAAACAGAACAAATGCTGCTGCAGTGAACTACCAAATACTTGAGGTGCCTCAACAGTTTTCTTCGTTTAGGGGAACAGTTTTTATCTTTGCTGTGTTTCCATTAATTCAAATAGAAATAAAACTAACTCATAAACAAGGGGAGTGTGGGCAAGTTCACAAAACAGTTCAAATTACAGACCAACACACAACCAGCCACTGGCACAAAGTATAACAAAAATTAGAAACCATGTTTCAGTGTTCCCCCAGATGTTTTAGCTAGACATGGAAAATGCTCCTTCATTCTACCAGTTCTAAGATATCGGCTGGTCCTTTTTGCTTATTACTTACAGAAACCATTGATTAAGATACATCAGTGAAATGCCTGAGCCCTTTGATCTTATTCCTCCAATGAAAGAGTGCCAGAGCAAACTTTGCTGAACTAGACTGTCCAGCTCCAGCTGCTGGACCAGGTCCAAGATTAGCCAAGCAAGAGCACTGCAAAAGAAAGACAAAAGGTAATGGAAGAAAGGAGCTAGGAGATAAGGGGTTACAGATAGCCAGATACGTGAAAGAAGCAAAAGAAAGATAAATGTTTCAATTTATCTAGTAGGAACCAAGGCCTGACACTCGCTTAGCCAGAAAAAACAAGAGGAGTCATGACTTCTGACTGCCAGAGCACTGCAAACTGATGCATCCTTTTCATTCTGCATCAGAACAGAGGTCTTAAATGGAAATAAGAAGAGAGCAGTTGCTGTAAAACTTCCTTGATGTATACCAAATAGCAAATAATGTGCCTTTCAGTCATCAGTGTTGGCAAGTCTCGTAGGACATGGTGTTGCTAGTTACCCTAGATGAAACGCAGGCATAGACTTTCAACTTTCTGTAAATAAAAACCAAAAGGCTTTCTGAACTTTCAGCTCACATGTTACAACTTGAACATTTAAACCCTGGAAGTGGAAAGCCTAAAAAGCAAACACATAGAATGCTAAAATATGAGTGGAAATCTCAGTACTTTTTGGCCATTCTCAACCTTTTTCAGCTTGCTTCTCTGCTTCTGCTTTGAGCTAGCAGTAGGCATGCTTTGGTAACTCCTTTTTTATCTTTTGCAGTATACAAACTCCTTGTCTTTTGCAAATGGTAAATAACTGCTTCTAAGTGTCACCTTTTACAGCAGGGCAAAAATAAACCATGGCAGATGCTCTCTGTTAACCCCCTCTCCCCCCTGCCCCACTCCCCGCAGCCCTTCCCACCAAGGAAAGGCAATAGGAAGAAAAGAGAGAGAAAGACTTGCAAGTAGGAAAAAAGTTTAAAATTATTTACTAATGCTACTAACAAAATAGAGAAAATAATACAAAATACACAAAACCAATCTTGAATTTCCCAGGGCAGCTCTTCTAAGTAANTCTCCCTTTTTCTCCTATTGCCTTTTCTTAGTGGGGATGGGGGGAGAAGGGGGTTAACAGGGAGCATCTGCCATGATTTATTGTCACGCTGCAGTAAATGGTGACAGGTTTATTGCCGCCCAATGCATGGCTCAAAAACATTAAAATTTGGCACTAAAAAGGGGTAAAATCCAGAGATAGTGGTGTTCTTACTGATGTGATGCAGATTCAGTTTTCTTGGCATGGTGCCAATTCATAGGTTTGAGATAGGCACAGGTCTGTGTGTTTTGGACATCATCTAGCAGTATTAAAGCAGATTGAGTTATACTGTTTTAAAGATGCTATGGCCGAAGTTGTATCAGTTACTCTCTACAGTGTGTTCTGCTGTACCTTATTTGTGCTAGGCATATTTCACTAATAGGTTCATGCATTGTATTACCTCTGGAAACTGGATGATGGTGATGATTTTACTGTGTGCTTTGGCACTGGTTTATTTTATTATACTTCAGCTGATAATGAATTTATATTCATTACTGTTGTATCTAGAGAAATCTTCAGTAGAGATTAAAAAGAAATAGACCTATGTGTTTTCTAATTGGATGAGCCAACCTATAGAAAAGCTGACTAATGATACCTTTCCTTTTACCTTAGGACAGATTACAGATGTTTTTGAGAGCTTTGAATATCCTTGGAGCTTTGACCGTACTTTGTTGGTATTGTCAGGTTTGCTGAATGTGTGTCAGTTTGTACTAGTGATAAGAGAGATGAGGTTAAATAGGAGTATCACATCTTTTCTAGCTCCTGAAACTTGCATTGCATGAGCACAAGCCTTGGCAATAGGCACGGCTACAGCCACTGGCCACTCAAAATGGAGCAAGGCAAAGGCTACAGCTACAGCCCCCACAGCCACTGCCACCTGCCAAACACAGACACTGCAGCCTCTCAAGCTTCAGCAGCTCACAAAGCAGCTCCAGCTCCCACACAGAGCAAAGCTGCCAAGGTCGCTGCCTTCCCGAACACAGACACTGTCGCCTCAAAGACTCCAGCCTCAAAGACTAACAAGGCAACTATTGTACCCCTGCACACCGGGCACCACTGCTGCTGCTGCAACCACAACAGCCACTGTAATTACGCCAATGCCACTGACAGTCATTTAGACCCTGGAAATAAATCAAGAGGTGGTGAGCCCATGTCAGCATCAGTTGCCAGTGTTAAGAGAGTCACAAGGACTGCCAGTGCTGCGGAAGATAGCCAAGGGGGATGATCATCAACACAAGAGGCATCCTCATCAACAAAAGGAGGAGAGGAAGTGACCACTCGATCCTTTTCTATAAGTGAGCTGAGAGATATGCGAAAAGACTTCAGTTGTTGTGAAGGCGAGAATGTTTTAACCTGGCTGCTCCGATGCTGGGATAACGGAGCTGATAGTCTGGAACTAGAAGGTAAGGAAGCCAAGTAGCTGGGATCTCTGTCAAGGGATGCCACCCTTGATAGGGCAATTTCAAGAGAGAATGATTCCTCCACCCTTGGGAGTTGATTCCTGGAAGCCATGAAGGCAAGGTTTCCCTTCAAGGAAGATGTTATATGTAATCCAGGGAAATGGAATACTATGGACAGACGCATCCAATTCCTGAGAGAATTAGCTGAGCGGGAGATCATCTTTTTTAGCCAAACAGCCAAGATGGGACAGGCCCAGATAGAATCCTTCGTACATGACCTATGTGGTGCAGGTTTGTACAAAGCGCACCACCTGCATATGCTAAGTCATTGGCATCAATGACCTGAACAGCTGCAGGTGTACAAAACATTTCTGACATGATTAAGCAGTTTCAGGACTTTGAGGACAACCTTACTGGCTCTCTGTGGGCTTGTGTCTCAACTGTGGAGAAACTGTGTGAAAAATCTGATGACCGGTTTGAAAATCTGTTGCAAGAAATCAAAGCACTCAGAGAAGGCAGGTTCCATTCATGACCTGTATGAACCTGTATTTCAGCTATTAGAAGGCATTTCCAGTCTCAAGAGGACAGAAGCAGTCCACAAAAAGAAGCACACTGTGTTTTTTCCTACCTGACCAGGGAGAAAACATGAGTAGGAAATTCGATGTCGACCCTTAGGTTTTTGGAG
>VWYH01001449.1:0-42378 GCA_013399365.1 Pampusana beccarii
GTGTAATGGAAATTTTATATTAACTTTACATACAAGAAACTTACCTATATGAAACTTACATAATGCAACAACAAGCAGTAAAAGTGGTCAAATGACTGTGTTCATGCCATAATATTTTTACAAGCCATAACCCACAACTGTTGTAGTTGTACATGCCCCTTTCCTCAGCTACACTAAAAAAGAGTAATCATTAGGTATTTTGTATGTTGATTTGGCCCATTTTTTCTGGGTAAAACCAGAACTTTGCAAATGTTGATTTCATACTTGTGCCACTCATTTTTCTTTGAAATAGTACATATCTTTAATGGGCAGAAAGTTATTGTCATTTGGCTGGTGTAGTCAGTACTTCTGTACACTTTACAAGATAAATATTGCTTTCTTTTCCCTCTTTGGAGCATATTCTAATAACCTTACTCATACCCACCAGTATATTGCCATATAACCACTTCCAACTAACTCTATATAGTTGTTTTTAAAGTGTTATTCACTTAAAACAGATAAACATTTTATCCTTTGTTTAGATATTACAAATAATCAAAATTTCAGCCTGCAATACTTATATAATATAGCACCACTATAAATTTAGTGACATAACCACCAAGTTTCACTGAAATAAATGAAAGAGGTTTTTACCAGCATCAAAGGGAATGAAGCTGGATCCTACACCAACTCAGTCATAGTCTGGAATCTTACAAAAAAACCCTCAGCTTTCTTCCTAACCCTGTCCAAATTATGTCAAAGTAAAAATCCCTGTAAATTCAGAAGAAACACATAGAACTAATATACATACAGTTAATATTTCAAATTTAACACCTGAACTACATCTCACTAGAAATACTCACTGGAAATATATATTGAGATCAGAGCTGCTTCTGTCAATGATATTTCAGACACTCTTTAATACAAATGCTAATAAAAAAGAAGAGGAAGAACATTAGAATAGCTTTGCTGTTATTGTTAGAAAAAATGCATAAAATAAGAGAAGTTGCAGTCTACTCCTATTTAAATCAATAGCATAATTTCTGTTTTCTTCAGTAACTCTAGGATTTCTTTCTAAATATATTTCAAGCTACTTAAGAGCCTCAGAACAGCTTAAAAAAGAATAAAATCACATTTAGATATTGATAGATCAAGAACTGTTGCACAAATGTATTATGCAACAAAAGTGTAGCAAAAATGTATGCTTGCTTGAAAGCACATTTTCCTGAAAACGTGTTGGAAATGTATTTCTGACAGCTAATTAAAACTATTTTATTCCATCAGTCGTGTTTGTGTGAGATCCAATGAAATCTGAAACGAAATGTGTTATGAAGTCTGTGCTTTAACAGTCAAATTCGTGTTTCCTGATATATCCAGAAGTTAAAATCTTGGTGTCATTGACTCCAATGGAAATACTTTTAAAGATATGAGATTTTGCCAGGTTGCAGATGTTATTCAAGTTTCCTTATTTCTAAAGCCATAGACTTATACACAGAATATTCTAGGAAAATTCTAGATGTCCTTAGGTAAACAGATTTTGACCATATAACCATTTAGTCTGAGTTGAATCTCCTATAAAACCAAAATGTTATCCCAGTTCCCAACCAGAGCAATTTCTTCCTTCCCTGCACAAATCAGATTATTTCTGAGAAGACAGTTTGTTGTTGCACAAATGCCCCAATGCTCTGACTTTCAAGTGTTTGCCTGAGTTTTCTGTCCCAGGACAGTTCCATTCATGCAACAACAGCCCCAAGCCATTGTCCCATGTAGAATAAAGGGAAGAAACCACCCTCCTGTGAAACCATAGGCACAATCTGTTTGCTGGAACATGGAATTAAGTTTATCAATATCTGAGTCTGTCCCCTGATAGGAACAATTGTTTCACTATAGCAGTGTGGTCTATATCTGTAATTAGTTATCTGCAGTTCACCTGTATTTTTTCACAGCATCTCCACTTTCCAAGACACTGTTTCATTGTCTTTTGGTGGAGCTGCATGGTCTCTAAACCTTTCAGGTGCTGGTATCTGTTTCCTTTCACAAATAGTTATAAAACGGATAAAAAAAACAACGGATAAATGTAAAGATTGTTTTAAAAGGCAATAAACTGGCCATGTATATTAACTTCAGTTTGAAAACTGTGAAATTAATTGCGCTTAACAAAATGGACAGTTAGAAACCTATTACTGTATAAACAAGCCATAAACTTCCAAAATATTAAAGTATATGTATGAAACATGAGAAGGTAAAGAAGAAGTAATTTAAACATTGCATTAAATTATTTTATAATGTGAAATAATATTAATAGAGGTATCAAAAGAACTGCTTCGTCAACATAATGGGATTACACTGCCATTCACGTTTTGCGAAGAGATTATATAACAAAGCACACACATTTACCTTACCTTGCCAATGACTGTGTATTTGTACACACCTGTGGTGCTGTAAGAGATCATCCTAAATTGTGACCCATGCACTGGACTTGATCCTGATGGGTGCAGAGTATCACTGACTCAGTGAAACGAAGTGGGAACTGTTCTCATGAGTCTTCATAGGTGGTGTGTAATTATTTGAGAATGCATAGAATAATTCATAAACGTATAAAAAGTGGAAGCAAAGAATACCTTTATCAATTGCATAAGAACGAGGTTTAAAATTAAATACAGTTAATCTATTTTGTGCGTCAGCTAGAATATGGTAGTTTTGATCAGGCAAGTTAAAGAAGGAGCTCAAGAAGCCAATTTTTCCTTTACAAAAAATATGTTGAATTCAACAGAATTTTTATTTGTATAGCAGAAATTAGATATGTTAAAATTCTAGTTAAACCACTAAATTTAATTTCTGTATATTTATTTCTATATACCTCGTATAATTCAAAGTTTCAAGTATCAAATATCATGTATCCAATGTGATATACTATGAGGCATTTTGACAACAGTAAAGACTTGGGTCATTTAAATGTTTATTAAAACTGAACGCTAGCCGGTGACACCAGAGATGGCTTCCCTTTTTATGAATTGACATACAGACGTCGTCTGAGAACAGAGGTTCTCTGTGGCTGGAGGGAAAAAAGGGAAACAGTAGTGGTACAGAGTCTTCCCTTGATCACTGTCTAAATCAATGGAAACTCTCGCATGACTGCTAATTCTTCTCACATCAACTGACAGTGCATGTTTGCTAAATCCATACATGTGATAAGATTCTTTCAGAGCATATGAAAGGATATCCCTATTAGCCTTTTCTTTCTGACAGTTCCCTGACAGATGTACCATTCAGATTAAAATATTTCTTTTAATTGCAAGAATAAAGAAAAGGTAGCATCACTGGAGCTAGTTGTGTCATAGGACCACCATAAAACGTCTGCTAGTTGTTAATGTTATTTACAAACTGCTAAAGTAATGTTAGTAAGTGGAAGCACTTGATGCTAAGGGATTTAAACATACAGTAAAGAAACTTTATGGACAGATCATTAATCTCTGGCTGCAAAGAGTTAGACTTGATTTTATGCCAGACGTTTGACTCTAAAGAGTTTGCCAAATGGCGAAAGCTAAATTATAGAAGAAATACGTATAAAAATAAGACCATTTAAATTTTACATCTACTGTGAGAATAGGCAAATGCCATCACATTTTTAACATAATCTCAAAATGCAATTCCTAATCCAATAAAAACATTCAATAAAAATTGGCATAAATTTGCAATAAAATTAATTAATGAGTTGTGTACCACATTATGTTTTCATTTCCAACTTGTTAAAACAGCAAGTTTCACCACTCATTCTTATGTTACATTTCTCTCACTTTTCTCAGAATTTATGTGTGGGCACATAAACATGTTTCCACCAAGAAAGTACTAGCATGTAGTTGAAAAATATACATGTTCTGCTAATAACAACACCTTAAAATCAGAAAATATTTCATCAAAGAGCTTCAAGGAGGAGGAAGAGTAATATTATTGCACTCTGTATATGGAGTGAGAGAGACAGACCATCTACTGTAGCTGTTTCAATGGCATCAATATTCCTATGACATTAAAAGTTTGACAGAATACCAAACAATTCCTAGTCCCTGTCTGGCCCTGGTTCCCTGCACAGTTAAAATGAGGAAAAATGGTTGCATTTCTCAAGAGCAGCTGTGTGCAGTGTCTGACCCATGGACTTTGGCATCCCTTGGATGAGAGCTATGATGTGCAGAGGGTCCCTGATCAGCCCAGGCTCCTGCCAGCACAGAAACAGGGCACATCGAGTGGTCCAGGCCAGGGTCGAAAGCTGCTTCATGGAGCAATCTGGCTAAATTGTATCTAAACTCATGAGTTAGAAAAGCTGGGAGCCAACTCTGATCCTGGGAGGGTCGGATGCACACCTGCATGCATACAACTAAAGAGTTTCATCACCTTCAGCTGAGGCAGCATCCAAGATGTTTTTGAGACTGTTCCTTGGGCTTTTCTATGCCCCAAACCATGCCTGGCAATTATGTGAGAGAATGCTATTGGGCACGGGCCAACACCGTGAGAAAAGCCATGCCACAGACGAGCAGTGCCTAGCCCTGTGCTTTCACACTGGTTAATGAAGTGTAGCAGATGTAACCTGTAAGTCCTCAGCTCGCCGAGCATGGGAAGGGATTACAACCAGGGATCCAGCAAGAGCTATTCCTATTCTCCCATCCAAGGATGCCAAACAACTGATAGTATTAGCACATTGAACCTCGTCTGAGGCTATATGCATACAGCAGTGTTTCAAAAACTAGAGAATGGTAAAGAAAGTTAATCGAACAACATGAAGAGCACGGTGCTCTTAAAGCAGACGCAAGGATTACAGCAGAAAGAGGAAATCTTTAGTTTCTAGTTCTCCTTCTTGTAAATTGCTTTGGCCGATGTTAAAACTGTTACAGAGAACAACTCTTTAACACCAGTAAATTGAGATTAGTAGGTGGCGAGTATGGAAATCAGAATTATTTGCATTTACAATACAGAGTGAATTCAAAAGAAGAAATTTGCCTCAATGTAATCAGATTATCTACAGGTGGTTGCTTCCATTTTATTTCAAATAACTTGCATGTATAATATCTACTTATAGGAAATGCTATGCTAAAACAATTACATATTTCTGATGAGGAACAAGAAAAAAGGTAAATTTCCACAAAATGTACATTATAAAAAAGTCTTACAATGATTGTACTTTATATCAGAAGCCCAATAGAGAGCCTACATAAAAAATAATTTTATTTTATATATTTTTTAATGTCAGTTTCTCAAAGCACTTTATAAAATTCTTGTAGGAATCATATTAACTTGGCTTTTTCTGACTAAAAAAACACACCTCAGCTGTGTTCTTAGATTTGTGATGCTTATGTTAAACTGTATAATTTTTGATCCAATCCTATTTTCTATTTATAGCAAGAACTCCCTGTTCTATATGCTGTCCCAACACAGTAAAAACACAGCATCTTCCCTGGTAAGCTTCTCCTTTGAGAGAGGCTTGGTCCTGGGACACAGAATAGGTCTGACAAAAGTTGTAACTGGAATCCATTGGACCCATTCTTGTTTCCAAAAAAATTCCTTCTAGACTCCAATGACTTAGTTATGTCAGATACTGTAACTGCTCTGGGCTCTTCTTGAATTTTGACCAAGTTAATCAAGGTCTTATACTTTGGGAAATTTCTTTGTATTAAAGCTAATCTATTTAGGTACTTGGGGCTGTATTCATCTGGCAACACATGGCCATGCAGTGCCATTTAAACGCTCGGGGCATCTGAGAGTCCCGTAGACCTGGCAGATGCCACACAGGGACCATTGCTGCATCCCTGTGGCAGCACTGGCAATGCAGGGGAGATCCCATGGGCTGTACTGGGAGCTCCTCATTAGCTGTGTGTGATCCCTTGGGTGAGAGGAATAAGTCTCAAACTGAGTTCCAGACTGGCTGCTTTGCTGTTTTAAATAAAAATCTGGCCAACACTGTACTGGTTTGAGACCTCGTATCAAAATTCAAGATGGGGTGGGCAACTTGGTTCCAGACTGGATGCAGAATGTACAGGAGACCTGTAAAAGCAACGTGGGACTGCGAGTTCCTTGTTCATTTCATGCCTTTTGCCTTTAAGGATCCTAAAGGTTTTAGAAATGATGAGCAGGATTTTAAATGTACAGACTCTATGTTGGTGCACCAAAATTTTGAGTTGAATTCCTCCTCCAGAAGCCATAAAGCAATGCCTCTTAGGAGGAGGTCTGCTGTTAGGGTAACCCTTTATCAGGAGGAAGTCATCTACAGTAAGGGTGTCAGCATAAAGAAATGGACTGGCATCTCTTCATAAACAGTTGGGTGATAAAATGTAGTTTTCTGTTTAGCTTCCTATGAGGAAAGAGAGGACAGTGGAAGAAGGTGTGCTTGTGCCCCAGAGAGACTTGGTAAGCAATGTTAAGATAAAACAAATGTCTAGTTCAAAAATACCAAATGGCACCTGCCAAAGTCATAACCAGAGGATAGAAATCGGGATTTTTAAACTATTGAGTTTGAAGCTTAGAATCGTATAATCATTTTGGCTGGAAAAGACCCTCAAGATAACCAAGTCCAACCATAACCTAACTCTAGTACTAAACTATGTCCCTAAAAGCCTCATCTATATGTCTTTTAAACACCTCCAGAGATGGTGATGCCATCACTTCCCTGGGCAGCCTGTTCCAATGCCTCAGAACCCTTTCTGTGAATAAATGTTTCCTAACGTCCAATCTGAACTTTGCCTCGTGTAATTTGAGGCCATTTCCTCTTGTCTTATCACTTGCTACTTGGGAGAAGCGACCAACACGCTCCATGATGCAATCTCCTTTCAGGTAGATTCACTGGGATCACATAATCAAGTTTTCCCTGACACTACAAAAGTGAAAAACATACTTTTTTAACAGAGAGAGAGAGAAAGCAAGCTGATTCTTCCATGGAAATTATTTATCTCTGGGGGCTAGAGCCCTGAGCATTGAAAGTAGTAGGATGCAGAACTATAAAATGGAAATGAGGGAGGGAATGAAGGCAGAATGGGAGTGTAAAACTGCAAAAACAACTGAAAGCTTTAGGGAGAAGGATAAGAGACAAAAAAAAAAAACCCAACAAACTGTGAAGGATCAGGTATAAAATAGAAGGGAAATCTCTCAGGGTTAATCCAGAACCACAAAGTAGCCTCGGTATATTATGAAGTACTGTATTTTGTATAAGCATCACTTTAACCATCTCTTTAACAGGATACGGCAGCTGCACGTCAGGGCACAGTGGCACTTAAACAGCTGAGGAAAGGAAGGATATAATACTTTTTACAGGATGAATTTTATGAGTTTGTGATGTAATGAGCTGAGTCAGAATCTGGCTAGGATGCTGCAGTTAAGACTTTTAATCTTGCAAAAAGTACTATTAGCTATTTAACAACCCCAGTATTAATTTTACTTCTCACCTGGTAAAAATCCTTTGCCCTCTGCCACCTACTTGCCCTCTAGCACCAACTTAGACCTAGGTTCAGCAACATCTCCAAGAGGAAGAAAAAAAAAAAGGGGGAGAAAAAAGCCATCAATATAATTTGCTCCAGTTGCTTTTTTGTTGGTATTCTTCCAAGTAGAACTGATCTCAGGGAGTGCTGCCAACTCTGCAAGGTATGACAGGGTTGCATGCAAGGTGGTGCATTTCCCAGAAAAATCTGCATAAGAGGGAATATAACAAAGCCTTCTGCTCTCAGATCTTCAAACTTGTACAAGCCAAAGTGGTCCAGGTGCTTAAATTGTTAGCTCTAATCTGATTTAAGATCAAAGTTCACATTATTTCCCTCAGGAATACAGAGCAGTATTTGCCCTCAGTTATTTTTCTCACAATTTACTCAGTTTGTCTTAATTGTATTTATGCGGAAACTGGGAGGAGATATTGCAAAAAATAGACATTTTTATTTTAATAACTACTGGTGACTACTGTGACTGTAAATACTCTGACTTCTGTGATGATTACTGATATATGGTCAAGAGGCATCCTACTTCCAACTTCCAAGTTTAGCTAAAATTTCTCTTTAAGAACTTATCTAGAGAAAAAAATGACCATAATTCAACTCAATTAAATGATCCAGACTTCACATGTAGACTTTTATCAGTTTAAAACACATAAAGCATCACTGGCTTGCATCCATTCTGATATGTCATTCCTTTCATCCCAGACATGAAATTTTGGTAGGATTCAGAGATAGTCTTGCACCAGCACTGCTAAATATTTTCTCAAGTGTTCCACTTGGCACAAACACATGATGTTACACCCCACAGAGCTATTCCACTGCATTCCTGACATATTTTTGGTCAAAGGCTTTTGGATTTTAGTTATCTTTGCCCTAAATAATTTAGTTTCTTTTTAGGGGTCAGAAGTGAAACCAGGGTTCAATTTTTAACAACTTGCAATTTCCAATAAGAAAAATCTCCATTCCCTGTCCAAACCTTGCTGGACCACTTACACAAATAATAATTTTTGTGCAATGTTACCCCACTGCAACCACTATAGATAAAGTATCTCTATGTGATGAATTAAATTGCGGTGAATAAATCTGAAAGGTTTTTCTTTTCAGAGGACTGTAAACTACAGGTACATAAATCAAATCACTTCCATACTGAAGCCCAGGTACGGTGTTCTTGAGCAAAACGTAAAATCCAGAAGGCAATCCAGTTTTGATACGAAAACACTTAAATTTATCACCCAAATATACCAATTTAGCTATGCCATGTTCAGTTCCCAACCATAATTTCTTATGCCGTTAGTACCACTGTTTTCTCTGAAGGAAGAATTTATGCATTGTCCTCTTACTGCTATATGAAAAAGGCTGAGCTCCACAAGACTTGTTAATGGTATTACTCAAAGCTTTAAAATCGGGAGGGACAACTCTCCCTATATTTGGCACCAGCACAGAGCTCACTGTGCCTGTGACTAAAAGCGCTTGTTCAAAGACCTGCACCGGTGTTAAGGATCCCAGTCATGCTGTGACTTCACGGTGCTTTTATGACTACACTATTATCTATGGTAAATGCTAGCTAAAAGCCCAGCTATCTGTGCAGGATTCAATCCTATACAGATTACCAGGAAAGCACATGTTAATTTTCTCTCTCTGAAAATAATTTTTTTTCTGTCCACAATTTGAAATTTTCTTTCTTTTTTTTTTTTTCACAATTAAAAAAAATAGCTGGACACCAAAATTAGATTTTATTCATTTGTAAAACATTGATTTGCATCTCCCTGAACTACTACTTACCCTGGAGCAACCTTCTTAATTAGTATGTTGTCTACCTAGACTTTAGTAAAGCCTTCCTAATACTTGAATTAAATATTTTAGTTAAATGTTGAGATGGTTCTCAAACACTACTGAAACCTTTTTTCCTTATTATTATTTGACATCCAGGAAATGAGAAGACATGGACAGATAAGGAAGGGTCAACATGGACATACCCTGAATCCATCTTCAGCTTTTGTAGCCTGCCTGGTTGAATGACAACAATTTGGACATTGTGAGAATTTAAACCTGCCTCAAAGATTTTAAGGCACAAGATCACTCATGGATAAAAGTACTTTTTAAAACAAACTTGTTTTTCTTAACAAATGTTTTTGTGAGACAATTAGCAGCCCTTCCCTTTATAGTTCCCTTAGAAAATGAGCGAATACTGATTCACTTCCAAGATGCTGATGAAAAAATAAGAGCTCAGAGGAAAACAAAGCAGACAGGGACAATACTGTTGATATAAAGGGATGAATACATTCCATTGACAATTCAGTTTGTCAGTGAGACTCTAAATAACAAACCCCAGATTTGTAGGGAAAGTAAGTTTCCTGATGAATTCTCGCTGTGGTAGAGAATCTAGGTTAACATCTCAAAATATTTTTCAGAAGCCAAAATTACTAAAATGTTTTGGTTTACAAATGGCATACAGACTTTATTGAAAGTTCCTTTATTGATAATGTTGAAATAAACTTTTTTGAAATTGCTAAAGTATTGAAGTGTAATACTGTATTACATATGATTTAAAGTGACTAAATAACCTTCCTTAAATCAAACTGAAAATGTAACATAATTATTAGCTTTAATTAAAAAGAAAATGCCCATAAAATCCTATATGCTGATCTATAAGTTAATATGACAGTGGTTTGAAGTTATTCCATTAGAAGTGCACACTGACACATTCCCTAGAAACATTCCAATTCTGACAGAATAGCATTTCACCTCAAAGTGTTTTGACTAACTCTCTAAAATACTTTTCATCTCTTATGCTAAGAAAATTACCTAATGCTGGGTTATGCATCACCATAACTCGTAAATTTATAGGAAATCTCATTTTACACACATTGTAGACAGCTTTGGACTCTGTTGTGCCTTTGAAAGTGACTCACTGTGACACACACGGACACATCTGGTATTTATAGTTTCTTTTGTCCCAGCTTTGGATGTGTTTGCTCTCATGTCAAGTCGCAAAGATCCTAAGGCAATATAGAATTTCCTGAATATAGTCTAATTGCTCACTGACATTATCTTGAGTGAAATCTAATTTAAAATTAAGACATCGCAGGTCTTGCCAACTTGTGAAACATGCAACACTACATTTATTAGTGAGTAAGAGAATATCTGTCATGGCATTTAATCCACTCAACATGAAACAAAAGGGTGGTGTTCTTCATTTCCAGCTTTAACCATATAAAAGTTAGATGTCTCAGTCTAAGCTATTGACCTTAAGCTGCCTCTGTGGTCAGTAGAGAGAAATAGCTATTTCACATGACAATTCACTTGACCTTTCTAGGTACATATTTTAAGATGAGATGAACAGTCCTCTAGGGGTTTAAAATGAGATAAACTGCCATCTAGAAATTTGATATCTATATCCAGTCTAATCACCTGAGGCTTCCTCTGCAGTCAATGGAGAGAAATAGGTTTCCTGGCATGACCTTCGTCGTCCCCAAGGAATCCAACCTCCTGCTATATGCCTCAGCCAGGCTGCAGTGCTGGGAAGTCTGGTAGCAGGCTAAAATCACTGAATCCCTGCATCACTCCAAAACTCATCTGTCAAAGAGTGGAGCCCCACATCAGACATTTCAAACATGCTTGCTCTTCAGGCCTGACATCTTACTTTCTAATTTCTCCAGGGTGTCACAGTACCTGCCCAAATGCTCACACACATGCTGCAGCAATGATACAACAAAGCATCATTTAAAAAAAAAAATCAGTAAATAAGGAGCCAGGAAACATCCCATCTGTATTTTGTACTGGATTAAAACTTAACGTTACAGTGGTGTAATTCTGAATTAATCACATCAACTTCAGTGCAGTTATTGTGGCCTGAAGCCAGTAGGAGAGCACAAAAGCAGTGTTTGTGAGTCTTTCTTCAGCTTATGGCAGCTGTTTAGCTCATCTTTGATCATACTTATTTTTTTGCAGTTAAGCTTTTTGGTCACACTATCTTTGCAGAGATAGCTGTTCCAAACAATACCCATGTTCACATGCCAGCAAAGGTATTTGTGCATGTGGATTAGCTGGTTTTTGCTTGTCATGCGCTTATTTGCTTTTGTGGGGTTTTTTGTTTTGTTTACAAAAAAGATATTCAGCTACTCAAGGAACATAAGCCACGGCATATGACAGAGCTGGGCAGCTGTACATGAGAGTTAACATTGGTGCAAAGTTCCCAGTTGTAGCGGATAGGAAGAGCTATGACATCTTAGGTCAAGAGAAGAGGCTGGTAGCTAATTTAATACAACAATGAACAGCAGATGCTCTTAGGAAATCGTATCAGGACAGGGATTGCCTGTGGCAATGCATCCCCAGAACACACTTCCAGTTTTCAGTACTTTGTGGCTCAAAGACTTCCTGAGCTGGTGTGAGTGTCTCTGCGTTTAACAACCCCAAAAGGATTTTCTTCCGTGTGAATTTATCACTTTTTTAATCCGTATAAACTTTCAGCATTGCAAACATCCGACAGCACAAAGTTGCCCAGCTTAATTACACACCGCATGAAGAACCTCCTCTCTGCTTTCAGTCACCAGTTGTTAGTTTTATTTTATACTGCCTGGGTTTTACGGTCAAAGAGATACAGAATGATTGTTCCTTATTAACCTTCTCCAGCTCCTACATGATTTTGTAGACCTGCACCATATGCCCTCTCATTCATCTGTTCACAAGGCTGAGTGCTGGTCGACCGAGTCATTTCTCATTTCAAAAGGTTCCATATCATTGATCATTTTTTTTTGTTCTTTTTACACCTTTTCCTGCTCTACTAAAATGTTTGTAAGCGAAAAGGAGCTAAGAGAAACAAAGGTTTATCAAGATGGAGGATGAATAGAAAAGTACATATTTTTAAGAAAAACTGCATATTTTGGGGACATACATTGAGATTAAATAGAAGCCTAACTATGATTTTTTTTTTCTCTTTGTAGGTGAAGCTGGTGGCAGCAGTTTAAAAAAATCTCAAAAAACTCCATCATTTTCCTCAAATATCTGCACCTATTTGGATAAAACGTAGACAAATCACATTGCAATAATATACACAAGAGATTCAAATGTGCTACCTAAGGCTACCTTGGGTCATTTCTGATGCTTTTCTATAGAAGTTCCAGGTGAGAAAGATAAAATGCTATGCAAATATTTGAAAAGGATAGAAAGAAGACTATTGTAATGATAAGCTGTCAGGTTGACACTGAACTCACGCAATGCAAGCATTGAGTCCTAGCTGATACCAAACTCGGCAAAGAGCTAGAGGAAAAAAATACAATTGATGCCAATCTAGCAAACTATATAGAAAATAAGTTCTCTCAAGCTAGCAATATATTTTTATGGGATTATGGGTCGATTGATGAAGAAAATTGTATTAACCCTGTCTTCCCCCTTAGACTTTCAACTTTAAATTACATTCAATTAGATGATGTTAAATTAATGTGGCACATTAAAATTTAACAATGCGTAACACCTATGGATTAAAAATGGAAAACAGACATCCCCCAAAACATTGTTATAAAATGAGACTGTTTCTAAGGAATTGGTCTTGAATTAATTTTACTTAACATTTTATTAGTACTACGAGTCTGGAACAAACTACAAAACAGTCACAGAGTTTGTAAGTGATGATTGCAATAGTAATAAATCATGAGGAGTTCAGGTCAGTAGTACACAGCTTGGAAGCCTGCATGCAAATTCTATTTTGATGTAGTCAAGTGTGAATAGTCAAGTTGACCCAAGTTCCCTTGTGTCATTGTTTCCAGGAGGGCTAATACAATCTTTCCATGTAGAAAGCATCTTGAATAGGTGCTCAAAGTTCATGTTATCTCAGCATTTGACCTCCATGCAACTGCTCCTGTAATATTTTGTTTAGTTCTTGTGTCACTGTTTAAAAGGTTTTCGAAGGACTGAAAAGATTCAGAGATGAACCATTAAAAACCTTCCCTTGCACCAAAAGATTCCAGAAATTCAGTCTGTTATAGGCGAGGCTAAGGGACAGAAAACTTTATAAACACACAAAATAAAACTTTGATGATGATATCTTTGTTCTAAGACATAACAAAACATAGTGGCTGAAAGCTGAAGCTAAAAAATCTAAGGCTAGAAATCAAGAACAAATTTTTAACAGTGAGGGTAATTAGCCAATGGAACAACCAACAAATGCTTTCAATCAAGACCAAATGTTTTTCAAAACATTTCATACCCAAGTTTAAACTGAAAATATATAGGTCAGGCTACATGATTACAATCATCCCTTGTGACTTCATAATCTATGGCTCTAAGGATCTAAGCACACCCTAAAGACCAAGTCTGAAAACAAACAAACAAGAAATAAACAATTAATGAATACTTTTTAAAACTACACTGTTTTCAGGGAAATTAGAATTACTTCCGAAATTATTCAGAAACAGAAAAAGGAATAATAATTCTATAATAATTCATTTCAGGATAATAAATCATTTTAGTCTACTCTGAATTTTTTTGTGACTGGAAGCTGAATAATGCCCACTGAATGCCCGCTAAGGGTTGAGTAAAATAAGAAAACCAGAAAATGCTCCAGTGACTTTTTGAAGTTATTTTTACATTATTTTCTTTTTCAGTGTCACATGCTTTTCCTAATCATTGTCAAAGCAAAACTGTCTAAGTACAAATATCATATATGAATGTAAAGATTATTTCTGTCTCTTTCAAAGTTGCCTCTTCTTACCCTCTTGAAAAGTCTTGTATTTGAAACTATCTGTTGATGGTTTACTAGAAAGATAGTGTAGATGATTTAGGGTTTTTCTAACACAGAAATTTTTCTTTTCTCTATTTTTCTGTTCAGACAGTTTTGCACTAACACTATGTCTTGGTTGAAATAAGACCCATCCTTTTTATGGACACAAAGGAACAAATGATGTTTTTTCAAACTTTTGATAAACGCCAATCCTTACATAATGGTGGGCATTTCCTCTTTAGAGATCACCACTGAATCAGGACATTCAAACAAGCTCACCGCTAAGCTGTTCCCTGGGGCTATGCTCAGTTTGTCCAAAGCTCTGCCTATTACATGTGCTTTGGTCAGCAGATATGCAATCTTGGACAATAGCTTCTTTCTGCAAACAATAGCCAGTATTAAGAATGTCATCAGATATAACAGCTATGAGTGGGACAATTCTGCTTTCTTATGAAAGCTTTCATAATGGAGCAACGTGTGCGTGTATGTGTCTGTCTGTGTGTCTGTGTGTCTGTGTGTCTGTGTGTCTGTGTGTTTTAAGAAAGATCCACCAACACGCTGCAGAAGCAGCCTGCTAGTCTCAGAAGAGCTGGTTCATGAAAGGTGCCATTTATAGTGCTTTCACAGTACCATAGAGTGGAAACATTAGGTAATAGTAAAATCCCAGAGCTAGACTTACTAAATTCTGAAAACTTACTCACATTACCATGCTTTATAGGGCTTTAGGGACTTCATAACAACAATCTGTGCAACTGCAGACTTTGTTTAATGAAAAAATAAATAGAAATAGTTACCCCAAAATTAGCCTAAAGACTGGTATTCCCTTGTTAGTGCCCTTTAATAATTTTCACCATGCCTCCATTTGCACCCTGTCTAGAAAATAAAAGGCTTATTCATGCACAAAAACACAGATCTGCCTTCTCAGTGAGAAATTTTGTAACATTTCTATAGTAGAATCAACTGTAGCAGCTCAAGGTCTTTTTCTGAAAGAGGAAAAACGGTTAGCTGGATATTGCATTACTTTCAGGAGATTTCTTCACTGTTGTGTAATTTGTCTGACAGTTGCCACAGGGCTTACATGCCACTTTAGTTACCCTACTGTTTTTTAAGGGATGGATATGCATGTGGAAATTGGGGGAGCATTCATTTTTCCCCCTAATTTCATCAAATTACATGCACTGTGATTTTAGATAAATCACACCATTACACTGTTTCCCTTTCCACATTTACAGAGACTTGTGGGTTCCCTTTGGTTTGCCTTGAAGCAGTCACTATTTGCATCAACACCCCAACCGACTGGGTTAGTCTGATGTGTCCTCTAACCGGTGTCCTCTCAACAGCTCTTCTCAATGCTCTGCCATGAATTCGTTTGGGTTTTTCTTATCGGGAGGTAGCAGAGCCAAAGCTCCAGAATTTCTCACTTTCCTCACAAGGCTTCCTGTGTATTTTAAATGAAACAGTTATAACAAAGAAAGCAATGTGAATTTATGCAGCTCTAGTGTGGGAGAAACTAAGAAGTCGGTTGAAAAGACAGACAGAAATATATCAGCCTTGCAATCTCAAGTGACCCTCAGGCAGGTACAGCACACACGCCTCCTGGCTTTCCTGCAGACAGAATTCAAAAGATCAACCTTTTTCTGACCCCAGATATGAGCATCTGGCAAAGACCAGCATCCTTCACAATTTTGGCAGTTTGCAAAGACACAGACTGGCCTGGATTAGAAATCGGAAACACTCATCGCAGCTGAAAGTGTATTTTTTTGCCATTGGGATAGTGGAAATCTGAGAGAGACAGACACGCAGTTGGGGGAGGAGGAGGCAAAGCAAGACTGCTTTTTCTCTACTCTTCAAACCTATGATGCAAATATTTATCCATGAGGCTGAGAGGAATTCTTGGACCATCCTTCTGCCCTGTCTAAAAACATACCCACATCTAAAAGAAGAGCTCACAATAGTCCCTAAGTTTGAAAACGTGCTGATGTCAGAATTTTGCTGTACTTACATGCCTTCATGAAGAGCAGCCAACTACCTGCTTATCATAAATCTCTCCTCTCCTCTCGCTCCCTTCATCCTCTCCACTGAAACCCGTACAATTTTCAGTACAGAACACCAATGCACAAGTAGGTTATTCTATGTATGAAAGCAGTGCTTGTGAAAGATATCGAATGCACAGACCCAGAGACCCAGGTCCTCTGCAGCAGAGAAAAAGAAAGAAAAAAAAAGATACATTACGGATAGCAGTGTTGTCAGCTTCCTTGCTCTGACTTACCGGCTGCACTGAGCTTGAAGAAACACCCATTCGGGTGAAAGGATCATTCAACCTTTATAGCCAAGTTGTTGTCCTGACTGCTAAAATTGCCATATAGGCTGCTAATTAGAGCCAGCTATGCTTATGGCTTTTGCAAAGCTGACAGATGTGAACTGTTCACCCAAAGCTTACTCTGAAGGTTGTGCCACTTGTAAAAGCTATCAGATGTAACAATCTGCTGAACTACGGTAGGTGTATACCTGCCTAAAGATGAAATCGGACAGAATAGAGCTGCAAACAAACAAACAAAAAAACCCAAACCAAAACCAAAAAAACCCAAACCAAACCAAACCACAAACAAACAAAACCCAAGCAAACAAAAAACCAAAACAAAAACAACAACAAAAACAAAACAGAGATTGCTTGATCCAACTCTCTACACCAGAAGATCACGTCTACTTCATTCTTGAGAGCTTTTTGTCTAGTCTACTTTTATAGGTCTTGTCTAACAGGGACTCCAGACCCCCCACATGCCACTCACTCCAGTGCTTTGGAAGAACTTCCAAGAGAAGGGTTTTTTTAACAGTTAACCTAATCTAATCCTGTAATTCCTATTTGCCATGTTCCTCTCCTCTTTGTAGAGTCCTGCCATACACCAAGTAAAGGTGTCTCTCCAATCTTTTCTTACTTTATAGTTCCTTCTGTCTTTCTCCAAGCATGACGTTTTCTGGATCATTCTCCAATAGTTTTATTGTTCTCTCTGGACTCTGTCCAGCAACGTTATACATTTCCTCTGACACGTGGTCTAAACCAGGTTGGACACTGTTACGGTCGAAATTTTGCAAATCTGAAAAATGCAGGTGGGTAATTGCAATGTCTTACGTGTGATGCTCCTGCCTGTACATCCCAGATTATGTTTATGGCAATGCAAAAAGAAGATATATGTCTCCCATGTGTATCAAATGAGTCAAATGACTCTTTGCTGGCATCCCATTTCTTCTTCTCCTTTGTCTGACTCCTCCTCCCCCACAAAAAGAGGATACTCTGGCCACGCTCCAAAATCTCTGCAGGAGTACTGAGAAGCTTGAGATGTCATTCAATGATGATATTAAGGACAGAAATAATATTTTTTTTTTTTTTAAAAAAAGGCAAGAAGAAACCTTCATGAGACTGCTACTTCTCACCAGTACCACTGGGTGAGAGGTAGGTAAGTCTCCCTTTAGCAATATTTTTACCAGCATAGGAATAATCCTGAGTGCTTTCTTTCACCATCTAATTCTTGCCTTGGTCCTATGATAGAAAATCTACATGTCACCCAGAAAAGGATTGTGTTATTTAAAAGAGTGTGTAACAGTAAAAATATCCAGGTTTGGGGCCTGATTGTTTTTCTTGAGACTGATCTCTGAATATAGACAACACTCAAACTGCATTAAAACTGTTATTTTCATGACAGTAAATTTCTCTGAGCTTCTGTATTTATCTGGAACTTTCGTGTATCACAATGCCCCAAACGCACAGCTGTCAAACAGATTATTTCTGTGATTGATATAAGATGTATGGATATGACATTGAGAAAAAGCTGCATTGTGGGACAAGTGTCCCTGAGCTTTGGTGCTATAATTCCCAGAGAACTGGTGTACATTTGAATTGCTTTATCTTGGCATAATGTAGAATTTCAGCAGAAGCCATATTATCTTACTAGAAATCCACAAAAATATCTCAATATAACACTTACAAATCACATAATTTAGATTTTTTTTTATTGCCTGTGTAAGTAAACATACACACAAACACGAACGCATATGCAGAGAGGCATAAAATTATGTCTTAGCCATAATATAGCAGTTAATGATATCCCATGCATTCTACTAAGAGTAAAGGGTTTCTATAAAAATTAAAAAGCATGGATATATACGCCCACTGGGAACTTCCCTGTTTAAATATTTGTGTTTAGCGAGAAAATGTTGAAGAATTCTAAAACCAGAAAATCTGATGAGGTTTCACAACAAAATCTATCACACACATCAAAAACCTTCCCATGTAAAAAGTAGACTATAATAACCTAGATTCTCCTTTGGAATAAGTACACTTATAACATTGTCAAATGATATTAGCTTTACATCATATTCATGTCAGATTCCTGATGAGATAGAGGCCCCTATTTTGCCCTGAGTGCTGAGCAGCATACTTCCTTACAATTTGTTCCACTGAGAAGAATAATTATTTTGCTAGAAAGTGGTTTAGGTTAACATAATCTGGATCTATGTTGCATCCTTCATGATACTATCATTAAACTTATATGATATCAGGTATATATAATTAAGTGCAAAAATTTTAGATTGGGAAGATACTTGCTACTTTTCACAACATTCATCTATAATTTCACATTTTTATGGCATTAGAGCTTAAAATAGTACAAAGATACATGGCATTTACGGCTTAGAAAGACCTTTGGCCTTTGGCCTTTGCCCTTAAAAGATCTTTATGTGGAGGCCCATGGTGGATTGATTTTTGACAGTACAGTGACAGAGCCATACAAAAAAGGTATTCATATTGACCAAGTCAGTGGATATTTCAGGTCAAAATGTCAGCAGTTGTCTTTTTCAGCTGACATCCTGATCTGAGAAAGTGGGATTTAAAGTTTTCTTGACTCTCATATTTTGATCTCTTGCCATATATGGCTGTGTCATTAGCTCCCTGGAATGCCTTTCAGTTTCTTCCTTGAAAAATGCTAAATAAGTTCTCACTTTACCTACTGACTGAACAAGAATACAAAAACAACGGACAGCTGTGAGGCATCTGCGTGTCATGCAAACACTCTTGGCACAGTTCCTGCATTCAAGAGATCAGCAAGAGTCTAGTAAATAAGCTTTCTTCACTAAAGACCACTTTTGTCCATGATCATTGGAGCTGTGCTTTACTCATACACCCTCTGAATTCCTCTTTTCTTCAGTAATCACACATGCCTAGCATGATGGCTGATTCTATTCTACAGTCCTGGGCCATGTAATTATGTGAGTAATTGGCAGACAAGATGTTGTGAATACCTGAATCCCAGGTTAATTGAAACTAACACCTGCCTGAACTGTGCTGTTGTAATAGATGCAATAATACAACAAGATAAGGTCCTATTGAGTTGCATAATCTTTTCAAGACAGGGTTTTTGATCTCCCTTCTTTGATTTGAGAGCAGTGGTAAACTAAAGTATTATGCCTTTGTTGAAGCTTATAAAAGATGAATCTGAGGCTGAAAATGAAGATCTTGCCAGTTAATCTGTATTGAGAAAAATCAGTGAGCACACATCTTTCGCATCTTTCAGTTAGAAAAGAAACAACAGATGCATCTGTCAACACAACTATAGTCAGTGACAACATTACAGTTCAACCTAGAGTAACCCAAATCATTATCCAGGTAGTACAAACTGCAAACTTTGGATTTGTGAGGCTCAGAGTGGCCAAAATTCCCACTAGCATCATCAAACGTCCCAAACTGGGCATGCGTTATGACATTATACAGGAGATATTCTTCTAGTATTCTTGGGTAGAGGTTGACTTTCTGCTGCCTTTTCTTTCATACTGTCATAGTTCACAGCCAATTTATTTTGGTGTTTCCTGTGTTACTTTCTCATTGATAAAATGGTGATGATGCCACATACCTATAGCACAGACAGACAAGCAGACAAGCAGACCTTCTGTCAGAAGAGTAAAGGAGGTATTAACACAAAGACTTCCAGGCCTTGAGAACAAGTATGCTTTATTTGATAAAATCTCTCAAGCAAACATAGCTTTTCTTGTTCTTTTGCTGGAACTATGGCAATTTGACTTCTTTTCAATCAAATCATATAGACTATTTTAAACATAGCTTTTATCTGACATAACTAGACTCTTGGAAGTATTTCAGTTCAAACAGACCTCGATTGCAAGAGAATGCTGGATCAGAGCAGAAAATCTAGTTTGGCAATAGAACCTGATATATTTAGAAACAAAATAGTATTGTACAGGTGGTAGAAAAAGCAGAAGACAGGACTTGGTGACCCAAAAGGTCCTATTTTTCTAAGTTACACAAGACATGATATTTCTATGTTAGAATAAATGTTGGCTTTACTTATAATGGTGCAGAATGTATAAAGCTACTATACTCTTTGTAAGGAGAAAGTGAGTAGAAGAAATATCAAAAAGCCAAAACACAGCCAGAAGACTTGGGATTTTCAAAAGCCCATGGTCCTCGCATTACTTACACAAGTAATCTTATTACAGACTTCTCTGGGAACTGCTTGACCACCCCAGTTGATTCTGAAAATCACAATCAATTTATTTGTCTCAGGACCAGTGGGGGGAAAAAAGATTTCAGGAATGAAAAGATTTTACTGTAATGACCTGAAGCAAATGGGAGAACAAAACGCCTGCTTTAGAAGTCATGAGAGGCACTATCACAACAATTAAGGGCAAGAAAAAGAAGTGAAGACAGACCTGAGAAAGCGGAGTTCCCAAATTTTAGCAGTCAGGTAGCCCCTGGTTTAAATGTAATATGGCTGCAAAAGAAAAACCAGGTACTTTGGCTGACACCTTTTCAGAGACATTTTGACACCAAAAACCTGGTAGTCTTTTAAAGAGAGATAGGTAGCTAAATGAAGGATATTGTATCTCTCTCTGAGAATCATATAACTATAGAAAGGCTGTAATAAAAGTAACACAGATATTTCATGATGGAGGATCAGTGCAGTTTTATTCTAGCAGCTGAACAACAAGCTTGTACACGTCTATCAGCCCAGTGTTTTCAAAATGTCTTCCAGTAAAAGGCTCTGTTCTCTGTACATCTTTCTGTATAATTTTTTTTCACCTAACAGGGACTGATTTTTTTTTTCCAGCTGAGCACTGTCTGAACACCTTCTCTAATATCTTTGTTTAGATCTGCTCTCCACCTTACTCCCACTGAAACTCCCTCAGCAGACATCCTGTGGGATGACAATACCTAATTCTGTCTTTGTTTCCAGCATCTCACAGTGTTACAGCCATCTCATCAAAAGTTGTGAATAATTCTTCTATCTGCTAATGTATTCTTATTTGTGAGCATAAGGCCTAGTAAAGACATTCTCAGTACCTTTTTAAAGACGTTTCTCTACCAGCACATTGCTGAATCAGAACATCTGCTTCAGTGTTAAACTCGTGGATAGGAACCAAGGCAAATAAATATAAAATTAGATGAAAGCTGTCTATAAGCATAGGGTTGGTTAATCTGACTCACCTGCCTCACAGTAAAAATGGCACGTATCTTGTCCAGATAGGATTTCACTGAGAAATATCTGTGGTGCATAAATGCTGTCTTATCAAGTGTGCCGACATCTCACACCATCACGTTTCCTGTAGTAAACACAGAAGTATGGTCATCCTTTCCCTGACACATCCTCCGACAGAAAACACAGGGAGCACTAGAAATTAAGTATTGTAATATATATTTGACTAAGATACTAAAAAAACCCCTAAGGTAATTCCCTGAAGGACTGCAAAGGCTGATGTGACAGGTGGGGGGGCCGAGGCAGAGATGCAGGGAGAAAGGCGCTGCACTGCTGGGAGAGAGCCATAGCTGTGTTTCAGTCAAATCTGACCTACTTTAATGAAATCAGGTCATCTGTGAGCTCTTCATTACCCCCAGACTAAACAGTACAAAACACAGCAGCCAATGTCTCTGTCTTTTCAGCGTACCACTAATTCTCATTACAACATTGTTATGTATTCCTTAATATATGTTGACTTAGTCATCTCACCACACCAAAGCTGGTAAACAGTGCTGGGGAAGGAAGTAAAGTAAACATGATCACTGACTTAAAAAAAAAAAATTGCAGGGTAAACACAGCCATGCCTCCAGAATGTGTCCTCAAGGGAATACGGATACAAAAGGAGACACAACTGTCTCACAACATTAGCCATGGCGGATGGAACTCACCTATCACTCCAGCAAGCTCTTAACTGTTACCAGCCACGTCAGCGGACAAAGCGGAGGCTGAGTCAAGCAGAAGCTGGCACTGTAGGCTTGAGTTCAAGTTCTGCTCAGCTTTCAGGAAGGTGACAGGTCCATAACAAATAAAATACACTGGTGGAGTTTTAGTGTAATGTACACATTGGCATTTTTGTTCATATAGAAACAAATTGTATATATGTGTGTGCAGGTATGGATGTGCCCCTATGCGTGTATTTTACTGTGTACCTGTGTATATTCCCTTGTTTGTACATCAGGATGTCTGCGTTTGATGACAATAATGTACATTGAGATGTAAGCACTGCTTTTAGACCCAGAAATATATATATGTATATCTCCAGCTGCATATGCATATATATCTAAATATGCACATACATGTACATATGTATAAAAGCATACTCAGCAACAGACATATCCTTGTGACCATCACATTAAACCTACACTATTTACAGTATATGCATGTGTCTATAGTGAATAAGGTGTATATATATGAAAGGCTACTGTGTACCAAAGAGAAACATTCATATCTTCTTAAAATAATTAATGTCTTACTCCTATTGTTTATCACAGAAACGTAATCTTTACAATTTCTGTTCAACATTACTTAGAAGAGTATTTATGTTCATTTTGTTTTGGAGATGAAAGGCTCCACTCATTTGTCTACATAGGACCATCTGGTGCTATATGAGATCTGGCATCTGGTGCCATAAGGGATGACACCCCGCCTCCTGCTGCTACTGCAATAAGCCACAGGTCACCATAAGTCCCACGCCATACCTGCAGCCTTGTGCGAACATCTCTGACACCTTAGCCCATCTCAAAAGGCACTATACATTAATGTATAAGCAACTGCATTGGGCCCTTGCATTCCTTCACCTGTAGACATTTTTGCTGCATCTCGCTGATTTTCTGCTTTTTTTCTAAATCATGTTTACTTGGGAAAACTATTTGGTGCTTACTACAGAACTACCTTTCTTCCCCTACTATCACATTGTCCAAATTACTTCTCAGTCTGTCTCTGTGGTGTGGGTGGCTCAGTGTACCCCACCTGGCTCAATGCAGTGGTCTAGAGTGTAGGAGTCCACATGTGCCAGTGCTTTGGACAGAAGTATTTAGGTGAAATAAAAGCTTACAGAGATGACAACCGAGACAGCACAGCCCTGAGGCCATGCCAAACGTTTTTTGGCAATGGCAAGCTAAGATAATTTCGATGGTTCTTGCCGCTTTCACCTTTGTTCCTGTTCCTATTCCATCTCCTGACTTGTGTCGGAAGAAATGACCGCACAGCTATGTGGGGAACCAGTGGTCCAGATCTTGGCTGAGTAAGTATCTCGTTCCAATTTAAACCAGTACTATGCATATCAATACCCCTCAAGTTCTGAACCTTCATGGTATATGGAGTCATTATATTTAAAAATTATTACTTAGTTGGCTGGAACTAGAAGGAGGGGCAGCTCTCAGGAGTCTAGCTGGCTGTGATAGACTCAGTGTTCACTGACTGTGGTAAAATAGAGTAGCTATATTTTCATTTCTTGCAGCATCTAGAGTTACCCCCTTCTATCATCTATTTACTTACAGACTCTGCTGCTACCCAAACTGCTCATTTCTTTCCATTCTAGCCAGCTGAAAGTTCTACATCATCCATATGGTGTCTTTAAATTGACAGAGAAGCGGGACTGAGAGAAGCAGGGAAAGAATGAAACATACAGGAACAGGTAATGGGCTTTTAATAGAGGATGTAGGACAGTGGCTAAAATACTGCAAAAATATACACCGTTTAGGAAATCTGAAAATTCTTGAACAAGCCTAACTAATAACCGTGTCCAAACAAAGGTCTTTAGTCTCCTTTCTAAAAGACCTGGCAATAGGAACTGCTGAGTCTCCTTTATAGGCTGCAGTGATCCCTTTCCTGAAGGAGGCAGGTGGAGGGTAGGAGAAGGTAGGGTAGGACAGTAACCAGTATCTGTAAAACCCAGCTTTAAGCGGCATACTTAGTGGTGGGATTTTGGCAGACAAATACTGACAGTGCACTGATGTCGCTAAGCTAGCAGTGCTCTGCTGAAGGCTGGAATGTGAGAGCCCCACAAAAGCCTGTCCATGGGACACAGAGCACCACCAGAGTCACAGCACCTCTCAGTGCTACCACATCCATCAAAGGAGACGGATTTATTACAAAATCTGCTGCTTCCAGTGGGATAAGTCTATCCTTGGTTTTGGTCGTGGTTGCTGTTGTTTTTCCTGTGAAAGGAGCCAAAGAACAGGACTGGGATAGTGTTTTTTCTCTTGGAGGAAGCAAAGGCTGAGCAGTGTTCTTCTTTGACACGGGGAAATGCCCAACACGCTGTTAATCCCCGCAGGAGCAGACCACACGCTGGGCCTTGCATGTGCTGCCCTCCAACAGAGACTGCATCTGGATCCACATTGCACCCAGACTCACATCCCACCTCGGTGTCACCTCGTTTACAGGGGAATTTACTCTGCAGGCTGAGATTCCAAACATATATTGATGAGAACATTAGCAGAGTTTTGTCTTGTTACCATTTAAAAGCTGTGAGAAAAAAACTGGTGCACGTTAACTGTTGGTGCCTGAATATCATATCTGAAATTCCACCTGATAACTCAGCATCTGCACTGATCTGCTTTGATTCACTACAGCTGGAAGCTGAGATACGTTTTACATGCACTGTGACTGACATAAAACCTAGCTCAGGGTTAGACTACTTATATCTATACTTTTCATCTTTAGAGGTTTTAGCTTTTAGGCGTTTTCTCAAAAGAAATACTTTTATTTCAGTTTGTATATTATTTTGAAGTAAATAACTAATTGATAAAACAGGGATTTTAGCACTGAGCAAAACCATTATTGTTTTTTTCTGAAAAGCTGTTTGTTTCACATTCCAGTATCATATTTACATCCAATTACAGTCTCCTTTGGACCACAGAAAGGTTAATCCAACACTGAACAGTGCATAGGCCAGTTGTTTGGCCTATGGTCATAGCAGTGGTCAGAATTGGTAGCTAGGTCTGATTTTCTTAAAAACTTTTAGGAGAATGTTGTGGTGATGTTTCACATCCTCAGTCACAGTTGACTAGTCCATCCGGCATGGTATAAGGTGTCTCCACAAAATGCGATTTAGGCCATGTAACGCTACTTGGAATTGCAGAAAGAAAAATACAATGGTCTTCAGACCTATCCTCTGTCAAATTAATCATGGACTATTGATTCAAAGATAACAAATGTCAGACACACTTTCTTTTTCACTTTACCATAACCCAGATATGTGCTTGCACTTCTGTAAAAGCTAGTGGTGCTTTTTCTACTCTAGTATATCACTAAGGAGAATAGACAATGCTGTGTGTACAACTCTATTCACAGCAAAAGCCAAATAAACCAAAAGAACTGCTTATGGCTAGGCAGATGTTCATAATCTTAATTTTATTATCTCCGAACAGCAGTGTTTGCTTCAATACACGAAAAGCAATAAATCAGGAAATGTCCTGACACATGAAACGGTAAAAAAGAAACATGGTCATAATCTGGGAAAACCCCTTCTGATTTAGATTATCTGTGGCTTCTGCTTCAGAGATGTTCAGACTGTGGTATGGCATGGGCCATAACAGCTATATTATGTTATTGAGCATGAGTGTATTAGCTAGCTGGGAAGAAAAGAGAATATTCAGAATTGTGCAGTCTAGCAGTTTTCTGAAGACAACAGGCAGTGGATACCATTTAATTTCAGAATGACCACACCAGGTGGAAAATCTAATCATATATAAAACCATCCAACCATACATAAAGGTGCTTGATACAATCTTTTTCCAATTTTCATAAATTATTTTACTGTTTTGACTAAACGTGGAAAAATTATACATTTTTCCGAACTGAGCTAAAGCCAAAGAAAAGCCACATCATTTTTTCCTTCATTTGTTGTTCAAATCCCCTCTAGGTCTTATCTGACATATTTATAGCTTTATATCCACATTAATTAAAAACTTTAATGGGATTTTGGTTCAACTGATTATATATGCTAACAACATTGTTAAGCATATGCATGGGATTCATGTATACTCACAGCATTTACAGCATGTATAATTTTCAGCAGTAATTTGTAAACTTCTTTAAGTATCATCACTGTGGACTAGGTTTGCAATCCATCCAACAATTTCCATGAATGTATGTATCTTCTGTAGCCAAGAAGAGAGAAGACCATAACATGTCATGGCGTGATGCACCACCTGATGTGATTTCTTCCAGGAGAATGGAGGCAAAGGAGGCTGGGAGGGTAGAAATACCAAACCTTGTGCAGATAAGGCAGATGTTATTTACAGTGACAACTTTTGCCCAAGAAGACGAGTCTGCCAGAGCTCTAGGAACAATGGAGAAAGCCTTGAGAGCTCCAGATGTAGCTCAGAGCATGAACCATTGATGCTATTAATTGCTTCCAAAGGGTATTCTCTATATTGACCCTACGCTACAGTTAGTTTCTGCCAATATGTTTCACAGTTTATGCAGAAGTACCTTGAGATGAAACACTTTGAACTTGTTCAACAAACTAAAATAACTTGACCTGGATAGATCTGACCCTAAACCAAATATTTGATTTTGATTTTGCTGACATAAATATTTGATTTTCAGATGAAAGTTTTTGCTTTTCTGGTTAAAAATGTTAATAAATAAAAATGCAACATAGGTATTTCTTCAATGAAAATATATGTTTTTCTTCTAAAAATTTTCTAGAATTTTTTTCTATCTGAATGATTCTGATAAATACACCCCAACAAAGTGTACATATATTAACACAAACACAAGAGTATATCCACTAGATGCATGAACATAATCTCATATTTATTCATTCTGTGGAAAGATATCAACAATTATCTAGCTGATAGGTCAGGATTCTCTATTTCAGCTAGATTAAAAAGAAGTTCGAATATGGGAAATTTTGGGAAAATCCATAGAAACAAGCACAAAAGAGACCTCTTGCTTACTTGGAATATAAAGAAAATGCTAAATAAACAATTTGTGAACCCAGTAACGAAAGTCAACACTTAAATCTGTGTGAGTTCTCCCTATGTCTATTTATTTTTCTGACTCCAAATATTAAACGCAAACTTCAATACAAAGCCAAGAATTAGGTTCCATACATGGAAATGTCTTGGTGATTGTGAAAAATAATGCTGTGGTGTCTCTAGTTGGGAGGTTTGGAAGAAAGGGAACTAAAAAAAAAAAAAAAAAAAGAAACTGTTCCACTTCATCTAGCAGTGCTGCAATACATCACTCCAATTAAATCCCAGCCAATAAGCAAAGGGACGTGTTAAGTAAAATTCATGAGCTTTGAATGCATGTGAATGAATATGCCAATCAGAATCAATGCCACCCATTCATCTGGTGTAACACCATGGTGATGACAATGAGCTTGAAACCAGCCTTTGTTGTCATCAGCTGTGCAGTAGTTGCCACAGCCCCAGCCTGGATCAAATGCGTGGGACATTTAAATCTTCAGCGTGGCACCAACACACAGAACATCTTATTCATGCCAAAAAAAAGGAGCTATAATCAGCCTCCAAGTAAATAATTCAGGATCAGTTCCTCGAGGGGCACAAATTGCCTTCTTTTAAAATGACCAAAAGGCTTTTCCTCTCTTTGCTTGACTTTACTATGTGGACACAAGCACAGCTTTTTGTAACTGTATAGTATATTTGACACTTTGGAAAATCTGTTGCTATATTAATGTCTGCAGCTCAGACTTCTGTGGGCCTCAACTGCTAGTGCCCTAGGAAGATCTTTGCGGAGACCCTGCGTCTCAGCCCTTTTGAGCGCTGCAGTGGCAGATGGCTAGCTCTCACTGCTTTTACAATAACCATTTCATTTGTGATGCTTGACCTGAATTCCATTCCTTGTTTAAAAGTGTGTCTCAGTTCTCAAAACGGTATTTCACAGAATTGCCATTTCCATAGCGTTTCCACATGCTGTTCTCCAAATAACACGTTCGACCATAAAACAGGATAGAAGAAGGGAATATGGAACTAAGTGTCACAATTGAAAATGTTTAATCTGAGAATATGTATCCAAATACTGATGACAGCTTCATTTTTATTGGATTTAAATTATACTACTGGTGTTTTCTTATACGTCAGTTTATATCACTTACAGATCACATTGTATTTTTAATGCTTTGTGCTATGAGTTACAGTTCTCTTTCTTCCATTGTGTTCTCAGTAGTTATAACATTGTAAATGTGAAATGCTATGGCAGAGAAACAGGCCTGCAAATGGTGACATAACACTCAAAGTCTTTGAATAAATTAAGCATGCATGCTTTCAGTAATAGATCCACCCATTAATCAGTGTGTTTAAAAAGATGTCACAACTGCTCTGTAGAACTGATATTCTTTCAATTTATCAGTGGATATTACTTGGTACTGAATACTTTCTCCGCACATTTCTCATGTGATTTCTCGGTTTGTGGGTAGGAAATCAATCTTAAGAGGAAAAATAAGTGATTCTATTTGGAAAGAGGTTCTTTCTGAGTTTTCTTCTGCAGCCACTTACAATCTCAAACAGAAGGAGCTGAAGGCATCATACAAGTACACATTCGATTAAGAAATATTAAACATGATACCTAGACTGGCCAAGAAAGACATGCATCCTTTGGCCATTCCCTCTCCTTCTCTGAGACGGAGTCCACAAGGAGTAAGATAAATTTAATAGAGGACTACAAAGAGCTATTGTAAATGGTACTGCAGAAACGATGCTGTCTGCCCATTAAGATTATCTACAACCCTGTATTGTGATCCTTCTGTTAGTGACCTAGTCTCTTCCTACTGGAATTCTGCAATGCATTTCTTACAAAAAATAAAAGGGATCCACAGCAGTTTGATGCAAGTTCGTGTAACAGGCCCAAGTATGAGAGAACTATGAGACACACAGCAAAGATACATTCCACCTTAGAGCAAAAGACGTATTTCTTTAGACTCAAAGTGAATGGCAGATTATTTCCAGCTGTAACTAAACCCATACTTTATGGCATTGTGCAGTTAATAATAACTGAAATTTAAACAAACTATTTATCTCTGAACATATATCCATTTAGTTATTTTTAAAAAGAGTGATAAATGGTCATTTTCATAATTTCAGACAGAAACATTTTACTTGATCTGTGATAACACGAAAGCATGAGAGTATCCTCTGTTGATACTCTGTTCCTTCTGCTTTTTTTTTACATGTGTTGACTTTCAAAGATCCAGAAAGCACCTCTGTTGTCCCAGTGAGTGTAAAGCAAAAGGAATCCCAAAACCATGAGTCTTTTTCTCAGGTTTATCTCCAGTCAGCCACTAAGTAAAATGAAAAGCTGACAAAAATTGAAGTGTTAACAAGAAGTAACAGACATATTTCTCTGGCTGTTCTTCATAATACACAACTGTGCCACTACCACCACGGCAAAACCAGTTAATGAATGTTTTAAGCTGATTGAAGAAAATGCAGGTACTTCTCCTCATAGTGAGGAGGTTTCTGAAGTTCATTGCCACGTGGAACTTATGGTTAAGAGTACATATCCACAGTTCGTAAACTTGGGAAGTTCTTGGAAAGTCTCCTGGTCTCCTTACTTGCAACAAGTTATGACATGGCACACATGAAAAATGCTTCCTCCCACTAGTTGCGTAGGGGACAGAACCTCAGCCCAAAGCTGGCCATACCGTTCTCACACAGCTGGACGACAGCAGCACAACTGGCATGAAGCTATCAACCCAGAAGAAACTCCAGGTCACCTGGACTCCTGCATTGCTCTCTGCTCTGTATTGCAAGTCGTCACAAGCTCCGTAGACCTGCCATCTATCTTATTCTACCAAATGAATCTTGAGATTTTGCTTCTTATCATCAAGATAGCATTGGGCCCACACTAACTAACCAGAGGAGGTTTAGATAGGATATAAGGAAAAAATTCTTCTAAATGATTGTATGAAGCTTTTGATCTACAGCTCTTCTATAGTGAAATGGTATAGGACAGGTTTTTTGTAATCTGGAAAGCTTTGTGGAAACTAATATTTTATTATATTCTGGTTGGGTTTTGCAATAACAGTCTGTCCTGAAAGGTAATTACTTTCTGTTATACTTAAGTGGACCCATTGGTAAATAACTCACAAACTTTGTTGGTTTTTGTTTGCTGCTGTGGTTTAAATGCCCACCCAATGAACTAAACACCTTCTTGTATTTGAAATTATATGGCTGATAGCAAATTAGATGGATTCTCTTCTTCTATAAACATATACAAAAAATGCACACATTCATATAGAGGACTCTAATAGTTTTAGATGCCACTATTTTCACACTTAATCTTACTTCCCGGGAAGTGGTCAAAGAAATTTCACTGCATTTAATAAAACAGGTTTCACACAAAACAATCAGAAGTTGCTTAATATACATGCATGCAGAGGCAAATTCAAAACAAAGCAAAAAACCAAACCAAAACAAACAAAACCAACACAAAATAAAAAAAATCCCGCCACCACTCTGACAGCCCTCAACAGCGATGCTAACTTGTCATAATTATATCAATAACTTTCTTCAGAAACTTCCAAAACAAAGGTGAAGTTGTAGTTCCATCCTTTGACCCATTCAGCCTTCAGACTTAAAAGAAAATTTTGTAGAAAACAGTTAATGTTGACCATGGTGATATTTTCTGTATGTTACGGAGATACGTGTTTGCCTATATTAATGAGAAAGCCCAAATTCATCTCTGTTCACCAGCTAATTAGACACAATTTTGATGATTAACGACTAAAGCTGATATTTTCGAAAAGTTTCTAAAGGAAATCTATAGATTTATACCAAGTTACAAAAACTGAGCTCCTCTTGCTGTTTTGAGGGTTTTGAAACAGGACTGAATCTGAAGCTGCAACTGAGAGGTGCTGCATTTATGTTTAGTACAGACTCCGTTTCAGCATTAGATTGAATGTGATATATATTATAAATGAAGAGCTATTATTGGACTATTTCTTTTACAAGTAGTTCAATCACAAAATGTGTTCACATCTCATTTGCAGCGTGTTCCTTAAGATCAAAATATACTTTATTAGATTAGAAGATTTAGAATCAGTATTCCTTACATCCACAATAGCACGCATATACAAAGAATTAGAAAATAAAATTACATTATTTAAAAAATATAACAAGTCACCAATTATTTCTGATTTAGGGGGCTGCTTATGGGATAGCTTGAGATTTAAGCAAATAAGTGCCAATTAATTAGAATCTGTGACAGTGTTCAGTACCATCTCTTTGATCTTTCACTGGTAGTTGACAACAAAGCACACATACTCACAATGCTTTAGTTTCAGTCAACTGATCAGCAAAACATGTTCAGCTCATTTAAATAACAGAAGCTGGTAAAATACAGCTATCTTTTATAGCATTAAGCAAAGACTTGAGTTCAGATGACAGCATCTGGCATTTATAGAACAGATAACTTGGAGCCATTTGCACGAGATGGATAATTTGACTTAAACTTAAAAATGGATGAAGCCACAAGCCAGAGGCTAGAATGAACTCCACAGTAACTCCCCTACCCAACCATTGGTATTCTGGCTATTTAACCACGGATATAAAATTGTTCTGTGAACAGTGTCACACAAACATTTGGGCAGAAAAACACATTGTGGATAGTTCACAAACAGAAGATGCATTTGTTTCAACTATATTAACACTCAGAGGAATCACAGAGCAACAAAAATAAATGACATGTACAGGTCAGAATCTAGACTTGTCTATATATTGCTATCACATCTTTTTGAGCTGGAGTGTTGGGATTTTTCTGTGCACGTGTATACATTTTTGAGACTTATTAAAAGGAATAGTTATTTGTCTGTGAAAATGGAAGATGTTTGAATTATAATCAACCATATATACAGTGAAACAGCGTTCAAGTTTTAGTTTTTTAATACAATTTCAGAATGTCATTATATAGACACATTAAAAAAGTTTTTCTAACATTTTCATACTTCAGCCTACAAAGACAAGGACTTGTCTTGCTTCTTCTTTATTGCTCCAAGTATTTTGCCCTAATAGGATATGTGGTTCTCTTCTAGGAGGCAAACCTTTGAGAGGAAGCAGAAATGTAACTATACTGATGCTCTAATCCAATGGAGTGTTTGCCTCAATACAGAGTTAAATCCCACTTCTAATTAACAATTTCAGTTGAAGCCATGTCTAAGTGGTCTGTGGAGTCAAGACTCAGAGAAGACAACTGCAGACAGACGCTTTGATTTTCTTGGGTGACATGGATCAGGTGATGGGGAGGACCATGCTAGCACTGCTCCCTGCAGCCGGTGCTCCCCAGGCTCTGCTGACTCCCAGTCTGCCCTCTGGGTTGACACCAGAGATTAGCAAGATCCAGTGCTCGGACCTAAGCACTGGCAGTGCTTGATTTGCTAGTACAGACTTAGCTCGTATGCATCCACATGCTTTATGGGAAAAGGTCTTGAAACTGGCAGATATTTTTTGGCACCCAAAAGTTTAAAGAACTTTAGGTCTAAGTAATATTTAATTCATGTGGTTCTCCCACTTTCAGGAAATAAGCATGTTCTCCAGAATAAAAAAAGCTTCAGGAACCTCTAAGATTTGGCTGTCTAGAGATACAGAATGGTGTTTTGTTTTTTCTGCTTATTTGTATGTGTCTTCTTTATTTTTTTTCCTTTTCTTTTTTTCGTGATTCATGGTGCCGCCCTAATGTCTGGGAAACAATCACACTCCTCCTCTTAGGCAGCGGCCTGTAACTTATAGAGCATGAGCTCTCTCCACAACCCTGATTTTGGTTTGTGAACTGGTTAATATTCTGCATTAAAAACATGTTTCCTCAAATCCTTCCTCACTCCAACCATGAGAGCTCCAAGGAAAGGAGACAGTTGCTCCTGGGGACAGCCACTGACTTCCTCCCATGTAATGTGGGAGATGGCGTCACTCCTGTGTGGTGCCTCCTCCCACCATGGCTGTAGCCAGCCCCAAAAGCCCCCCTGTGATCGCCTGCAGCCCACACGTCATGCAGGAGAAATGCTGGGTGTACAAGGGCTGCCCGTACACTGAGCTGAGCTTGTGCATTGTTCAGAAATAAGTGCAACCTCCGCAGCATGGGGTGAGGGGTCTGAGCATCAGCACTCAGCTGCCCACTTAAAGGCAGGCATTGAGAGGTGAGAGAGCTTTTGGAGGAGTGATGGCAGCTCTGGAGCTCTCCAAGGAAAAGCTGGAAAAAGCCTGGGAGAAGACTGCTCCAGGCAGCCCTGCCAAGGAGCCTACCGGCCCTCCCGTTTCCCTCAGGAATGGCTTTCAGAGCCATTGATGGGCCTTGCCTGAGCTACCCTGGCTCATCCCAGCCAGGCTTGGCCAGTCCCCACCACTCTGCCTGGGGCCATCTAATCCCTGTTCCCCCAACCAGGCCTGATCCTGACCTGCACCCACAGGCTGGTGGCCAGTCCCCTGCCCCAGGGAGATTCCCAGCACTCGTGTGCTCCACAAGTGATTAGTCAGTACCCAGCAGTGCTTTAGTAGATGCTCCAGAGCACATTCAGCTTGGAACTGCTTCCACCTCCCTCAGGAACTGTGTTGCTCCATGTGCTTTTCCCACTTGCATTCGATCAAGTTTAGACAATTTTTGCAAAGGAATGGTTCATTTCAAGAAAAATAATCTTCCTGTGTGCTCTCCCGTGGCATGGGAAGTGAAGCCCAAAGGTCATCCTTTCTGTGTAGAGCATGAGAGCGGCCATGTCTCGTCAAATCAAAAGTTCGTCTTTCCCAGCATCTCAGTCCCCATCAGTGACCCACAGTGATGCTACAGAAAGACATGACAGTGCAAAACAGATTTTATTTCCTAGAGTAAAAGCTACCAACCACCAGTGGTTCAGTGGCTCTTTGACACCTGGCATATCTGAAATGGTGAAGTTGTAGCTTGCAGAGAGGTTAGAAAATCACTTCACGTATTTAGCTCAGATGTAGCTCAGGGTGTTATCACTTCCCCGTTGACCAAGGAGAATGGGAGAAGAGAGGGGTGCAGGTGACATGAACCTGTGGCACTTTTTTGCACAAACACAGGCACCAATTTTATCAAGCTTGTCTGGTTAAAATAACGTATTTTGTCTCTTGTTTCAAGAATGTTTTATTTTGGCTTAGTTTAGCCTTGTTCCAAAGTTATTTAGATTAAAATATCGTAAGCTTAGCCTAAGCGAAATGAATTTAAACAGAGTCTTTTCACATTAGATTAACCAAACTAGTTGAAAATGATAATTTAACTTAGACTGTTGTAGCATTGCAGATGTAGATAAAGCAAATGTGTAACTGAGAGAATACGGCCTTGGGCACACATTAAAATATCCAGTTAATCACGGTAGCAAAATGGCTAGGCCAGCTCTCAGCAATAACATAAGTCTATCAGCTCTCATACCTAATCAAATCAAACATCACACGATTTTTTTAGCCACAGAATGCAACATGCAGCCTCAAACCAGCAGTAGCCCAAGGGAACAAACACCCTTCTTAGTTTGTTCTGAAAACATTGGGACCATCCACTGGAAGACATATGTGGAGGTTAAACACAGCCTACCAGTCAGGTAAATTTTCCCTTTCCCTAAAATAATGTATTTATGAGAGTAAAGAAAAAAAACAGTATCTGCCAATAGGAAGACTGAAGCTCATTGCAGCAGTCCCATACTGCACTTCAGTCTTCTCCAGGAAAACTCTTTTGTTTACTGTTAACACATGTAAGGATTCACATGAATACACCAACACGGATGAAGCAGCACAGGCTGATTCCCACTTCAGAGACCTGCCACATCAATTAAGAGATGGCTTATGCTTTCATTCTGAAACTTGAAATGCCACACTGAAAAACTAAGCATTCTCATCATCACATTAACATTCAATTCAGTCTTCTCTGGCCCTTTTGCCATGCCTTAAGGTCATTTACAGCGGTAATAATAACAATGCTAGACACTTGGTCAAGACAATGTTCAGCTAAATCTACACTACAGAACCCACCATTCTGTGGGACCAAAGAAATATGGGTTTGCATCCCTGGAAAAGGCGAAATAATATTAAAAATTGGTTTGATACTCAGGAATCAGCACTGAAATTGCGCTACTGTGCTTCTAGAGAACCACTTAAATAAATTATTTTAATTTTTCATTCATGATATAACCACTCTCGCTCTCACTGCTAGTTACCAAATTTAAGCATGTAGGTGTTAAGCAATTTAAATTTCTTAATCTCAAGGATTTTAGTTCAAAGCAAATATTGCAAATATTAGTTTTCAAATTCATTTGAAGTTTAAAGACAATTCTTTTCAATGAGTTCATGCATTTTGTCTTTCATTTCTGTGAATATTCCAATGAACGGTTTGATGGGCAATAATATCAAGAATTTAAAGAAATTATGTTTTTAAATGCAAGAATTTCTTGGTTTAGAAGTAATGTTCACTCCATAAGGAAAAGCATCACAGATTAACTTTCATGCATATAAAATAAAGACAGTTCCAAATCCCAAACACTGAAAATTTAAAACAAGCTTCTTGAAACTGACCTTCTAAATGAAAATTTTTCCCAGAATTTTCAGTGTTAATTCTACCAAGACCTCTTGAGAACACTGCAAGCTTCTTCTTAAAATTCATTAATAGAAAAGACTTTGGGTAGATTTTTTTAAGTGATGGGGGTTTTTTTTGTTTGGCTTTGGTTTTGTGTTTGGTTTTGGTTGGTTGGTTGGGTTTTTGAGGATTTTTTTTTTGGTCTTTGAGGGTTTGTTTTGTTTTTCCTGGTATATTGATAATGTTTCTAATAAGATTGCCTTTTTTATGTTGCCTAAATGCTTATATAGCATAGCATAGCATAGCATAGCATAGCATAGCATAGCATAGCATAGCCTAGCATAGCATTTGGATGATCTTTAATTACTTTAATCCTGACTATAGCTCACCTGTTAACTAAGGAAGCACTTCTTTAAAAATAACTGAACTTATAGAAAATAATTTGGACCTTATAGAACAAGTCTTTGCTGCAATAGAAACAAACAGTTTGTGACTCAGTAAAAATAAGAAAAAAAAAGGAACAACTAAAAAAGTGGAAGGTAAAGGAACACCATCTATACCTTCAGCATCGTCCTCCATTACTTCCTTTTTTAACAATGTTCCCTCTGCTGGTGTCCTGCATCCTGGTCCAAAACCAAGATGCAAAACCATCTTTCCACTCAGAACTGGACACAAGCAAGGATCAGCCCCTGTTCCACAGCACTTACATGCTGTAAAACAAGTTGGATAAAAGAAAGAAGGGTGGGAAAGAGCAAGGGCAGAAGATGGCAAACCCCCATTGTCACTTACTGAGGAATTAGAAAAAGGTAGAATTGAACTGATACTTCAAAAAGTCTAATGTTTCTCACTGAAGATGGTTATGATGTGCAATACATAGCTGAGCCATTCTCTCCAGGTTCCCTTTATAATCAGTGAAGGGCTGATGATTACAGACCATGTAGCAGAGAGTTTAATTGAGTCCATTTTAAGGTAGATGCATACATTGCGGGCTGTACTCACTAGATCTCCATGGACAGTAAGAAAATCCCAAGGTGATTAGCTGAGGAGTGTACACTACTCTTCCTGAGACTGCAAATTAACTGAGATTAATCTCACACAGTGTGATGTTCAGTCTATTATTTAATCCACATTGTCTTTCAAATACAGAAATCTGTAGCAGACGCACTACAAGAGCAACATGCCAGCACAGCTGGAGATTTCTTTTGTCAGCTGGGAAATACGGGCACTTCTGCAGCAAAACATGTGGGTAATGAATCTGTTATCTATATGCAGCAAGATGCATGTCCTGGGTACACCAGGCTTAATACCAATAGATAATAAAATAGGCACAGCAGACAGTTAGCTAGGACTTCTGGAGACTTTCATGCCACTGGCAAGACAAATATTTTCTGTACAGAAAAAAACAATAAGACCAGAAGAATCCTGATAAATGATGGCCACAAATGTGGCCAGTGAGACTGTGTTTCTAAGTAGGATTTAAGAAGACAGCTGTTCCTCTATAATATACCTTCTGGCAAGGCTTGTCTTAGTGCTTCTGCCTCCATCTAGTCTCTTCCCAAAAACTGTAGTGAGAAAAATGAGACATATTCACGCCTTGTGAATAGTTTGCTAAGGATTGTCCAAGTTGGATTTTAAAATAGGGAACATTAAAGTTGCCTTACAAAAGGAATCCCTGGCAATGGTGGGTGTACTTCCCATTTGTTCTTGCATGTTGTGCTTCTTGAAAAGCCAGCAGTCCAGCAGCTGGGGCTGAAGGTAAGCTAAGCAGCTGCTAACAGCTTTGCTGTACTCATGAAAAACCAACAGCTTATCACATCAGTAATTGTGAGTCATACTCTTAATGCTCCATTTGAATTTGCTGTTACTGATATAGTATGAACATTAATATCACATTAATGCATTAATACAGCACTGGCCACATATAGCTGTTCACAGTGATACAGCTATCTGTCCTGTATAATACTATGAAGTATCCCCTAAAACATTATAAGATCCTACTTCGGCCTAAATGATACACTTTTCATGAGGCAGAAAACATAAAAGGAAGAAAAAACACTGTATATAGCAAGGAACAGGTAGAGCACACTCTGAGAAACATAGTTGTTCAGTAGATGATTTGGGTACGTAAAAGAATGATGAAATGGCCTAGAGACCTTCCACCTGAAAAAGAGAACTAAACAGGCAACATGATGGAGGACTGAAAGTCCAGAGTAGTTGTAGAAGGTCAGAGTTTTTTCTGCTGTGTCCTTTCCAAAAGAAGAACAAGGTGTCCCATCAACCAAAATGAAATATTTCTTAAAGTGGTTCATAAATAAGTTTTTATCTCCTTGATCAGGCTGTAATGCGTGTTAAATGAATCACATGATGTTTTAAAGTAAAATTGAAAGGAAAAACAACAGGGACAATCACTACACACACACATACAGAATCCCCGTGGTTTTGCCTTCAGAAGCTCCTGACTATCAAAGTGATGAAAGCTGGAAGAAACTCTTGAGGGAATATCCCTATCTGCTTATTCTGTTCCTTAAACTTTTTCCAAGACAAACTTTTTTTGTCTCTGTAGAAGAGGGCTTTAGACTGACCTAGAATGACCAATTTTTATGAAAGTACACTATAGTAGGATACAACAGCTGTAAGTCCTGATTTCTGGCTCTCTTACACACCTTCTGTGTGATCTGGCAAATCTTTTAGCAGATCCATTCACTGGAACAAATGGCGTCTTTTTCATATTGAAGTCTCTGGGAATGAAATGTCTGATTGTTATTTGTAAACCTGAAAATTAGTTACCATTGCCTTAGTTGCAAGTTCTGCAATAAAATGCTTCTTTACCTCCCTGACACACTGGTGAAGTACAATTCACAAATCTCTCAGACACACTCAGAGTTCAGACCTTGGACAGACAAACACAGTTCTTACAAAACAGGCATGTTGTGTTCTGCTTTATCCCATCCCGTGCTCCATGTGCCTAACCCACAATGGGATAAGTTCTGAGTGCTGTGAGTGACACTTGGATCACTTGGCATTTGTGTAAGGAGGGGAATAGAAGCCCGTGTTCAGATGGCAGTATCCTGGGGTAGGAAATCCTGTTTTCACTCCTGACAGTATTCGCATGATATGACTAGCAGAAGATAAAATGATTAATTTCAGCAAGTTAACCTCATTCTGTGAGGAATTTGCCATATCACATGTTGAGCATTTTGGTCCTGCTCAGAGGAAGTTTTGAAGGATATGTTTTAAACATTAAAGATATTCAATCACAGAAGTTGTAAGTGGCAAACTGTAAGCAGAGAAGCATCTGGTAAACAGTCCTTAGTTTTAAATGATTGGGAGTCTGGCTTCCACCACAAGGGTAATTACTTATCCACCTCCTTGGCTACAAAAGCTCTTAGGCAACTCTTGATGCTTTTGTGCGCTCTTAGTCCTCAGAAGATCTTAGCTCTCTTACCTCTCAGCATCTTCCTTGAATTATCTGTAATGAATGAATTAGTTTTGTATTTCTAAGGCAGGAAAGACCAGCTCTTCTTCAAAGGTTACAGCCACAGTGACTATCTCCATTTCCCCCAGGCTCTGACTAGATGAAGAATGTTTTACACCTTTTAGCTCTATCAAACATCGGTGCTATTAGATCTTGCATTGACCACAACCAGCAAGAAAACAACAGATGTGCTAAAGACTTTGTAAATTGCTGAGGAATGACTGTGAGTTAAATGCATTTGAAACCTAACAGAGACACTACGCAGTATGCAATCATATGGCTTAGGAATTAGAATTGGAATAGTTTATTTCAAAGTACAAATGCAATATACAATACGTGCATCCTGGTCACAAAACCACGTGGGTAAATATACACGTTCAGTTATTTTAGCATATTGTGTACCTAATAGAAATGGCCATTCTTACTTACTACCACAGCTGCAGTAGACAGTGTTTTGCCTGTAAGTACCAAAGAAATAAGAACCTATGATGCTAATTATCCCCAGGGTTACTAAGTCATTAAACTATTTCTGGTAGACCCAGCCTATACTATTCAGTGCAATTATGTAAAGTAGTGAAATGGTAATTAGTCACAAAGCTTGGTACATGTGAGCTTTACAACATGACTCACATACCTGGCAATAATATTTCATTAGGCTGTAATTGACCATTAAGGCATGAAATTTTTGCAACACTTTCACCTTACCAAGATTATTATTGTCATTTCAGTATCAACAGTCAGCTCCTGAAGCTATGATGCTATAATGCTAATGTGGGAATAGCTGCAGTAAGAGTTTTCGTAGCAGTCAACCATGCCAAGCTTAAGGTTAAAACAATACATAGTGATGTTAGATGCCTCCATTGAACAAGATGTTTTTATGCAGTTGTATGGAATCAGTGTGGACAGAATGTTCACTTTAAACAAAAAGTAAAACCAACAAACAATTGAAAGCCAAACAGTTGGAGAATAGAAACAGATGAATGAAAAAAGAATAGAGAAAGGGAGGGGGAAAAGGAGGAAGGAAGTGGGAAGGGACAAAAAAAGAAGGAAGGCAGGGAGGGGGCAAGGCAGACAGGCAGGCAGGCAGGCAGGCAGGAAGGAAGGAAGGAAAGAAGGAAGGAAGGAAGGAAGGGCTTCTTTCATTTCTATATCTGTATGGCAGATCAGAATCAATGCACTGCTTGTATACAACATTTTAGTATGGTGTATATGTTATAAACATATTTTAAATAAAATCAGAAATAATTTGACAAATATTGATAGAAGTTTTGATCATGACTATATGCAAAGGATGCCTACCTGCCTATTTGTGTGCTGGGGAGGCAAGGAGTTGTCACTAATGTATTTTAGAACTGTTCTTCTTACAGCTTTTAGACAGAAACCTTAGTCTGATAATAAAGCTTCTTCAAACTGAGTAGTGCCTAGTCCTCTGCAAATTAAAAGTGGTAGATCAGTGGCAGTATTCAAATGGCTTTGAATGGTCTTTGGGCTTGGCCTTCTACAAAAGTCTCACTAACATCAATGTGATTTTTTTACATAGAAAGGTTTTTCTCAGCACAAAAAACATTGAAAATTGTCATTATTGGACATTATTATCAGTCTATTTTAAGTACACTGCTAGTTTGAAAAGACTAAGGTTATATGAGTATGTGCTATCCTTAATGTCACTTCCTTGCTCCACCTCTGCATCTTGTCTGCATCCTTCTTACATAGTATGAGGTCTGGCTTAAATGAGCTGTGTGAGTTGTACTTCACACTGACTTAGAATTCTGTACCTGTGTAAAACATGCCACAATAGGTGGCACACAAAAAGCCCTAGATCTGAGGCCTGTGGCTTGAAGTCACCACCCATGCTAGAAAGAATCTCAAGAAGGAAGAGGCACTTTCCTTGGATGCAGAGGGAATTCCTGAGAAGGGTCATGCTGTGGTACGTACCTTGTTCTGACTCTGGCCAATGACTAGCCTAGCGTAGTGTCAAAATCTTTCCAACACACATCTTTTGTAGATGAAAATGCAAATAAGAAATGCTCCTACAGGACGGTTTCACGGTTTTTTTCCAAATGACTTGCACAGTATTGCATGTATCGAGATTTCGTTCCAAAACATATGGATCCCACCATGCAGAGATGGAGGTTCACTTCCTTGGTTCCTTCTAAGTCTGTTCTGTACAGTTCAGCCAGTATCACTTAAATTTTAATGGGCTGACTTCCACGAGCCAGGTAGAATTTTGTTTCATATCTGACTTCACAGACGTAAGTCAGATCCAGGCTTAGATTCAGTTCAACCTACATGGTAGAAGCAGAATCTGGTCCAGTTTTGTGCTCTACTGAGAGCATCGATGCTGACAAGCACACAAACTACACCACAGTAGGGTCAGTGATTTGGTTTGCTTGTGTTCTTGCCTAGAGTGGCATCTTTGTTGAAAGACAAAAATATATTAAAAAAATAATTGACAATTGAGTTGAACGTACATGGGAGACAAAGGTATTATAAAGAATCAAGATATATCTATTAATAAAAGTTGCTACAAATATTTTTATAATTAATATATGTTTTTTCCCACTATGATTAATTTAGTTTTCAGGATAGACAAAATAGTTTTTCAGTCATGCTCTTTCAAAGAATAGATATACAAATCTGTACTGGCTACAGGAGAAAGAAGTATACATATATCACAGAATCACAGAATCACAGAACGTCAGGGATTGGAAGGGACCTCAAAAGATCATCTAGTCCAATCCCCCTGCCTAAGCAGGAACAGACAGATGAGGTTACACAGGAAGGCGTCCAGGCGGGTTTTGAATATCTCCAGAGAAGGAGACTCCACAACCTCCCTGGGCAGCCTGTTCCAGTGTTCTGTCACCCTCACTGAGAAGAAGCTTTTTCTCAAATTTAAGTGGAACCTCTTGTGTTCCAGCTTGAACCCATTACCCCTTGTCCTATCGTTGTTTG
>VWYH01001449.1:42697-60946 GCA_013399365.1 Pampusana beccarii
AAACAAACAAACAAACAAAAAACCATATTTCCTTGGTGCTTTTGAAACAAAAATGTGAATATATATAAGCTGATTCATGTATGCAACTAAAAAGAAAATTACAAATGACAGCAAATTGGAGGAAGCTTGTTAGTCACACCTGGCAAAGACTGGTCTTAGCTGCAATGTCATTAAAAATCTTCATTAATGCTCTCAAACAAGAAGAAAACAGCATGTTGATAAATTCGTGATTGATTTCCCATTAGGAGGTACATGTTAGCACAGAGCAATGATGCACAAGACCTACAGAGACTAACAAAAATGAGTGACTTTGATAAATACATGTTAGCACTTGTCAGGGAAAAGAATCAGAAGTAAAAAATATTCAGTGGGAACAGAAATCTGGAAAATAATGTTGTCAACAAGCTAGTGAACAGCAATTATATGTGAAATTTCACTACAAAAAGCCATGAAAATTGTGCAGTTTGGCATGGCTTGCACAAACGTCTGGTCACAGAACACAGCATTTCCACGTGGCTCTGCTCCAACCACACGTACAGTTCTGTGTTACCTCCTCAGCCCACTACAGCTAATGAAAAGCCAAGTTGTGTTGGGTCTTTCCCCAGCAAAAGGAACCTGGGGACACTGTGAAGTGTTTCTTTAATGCAGTCCTGGATTTTAGCACCAACGGGCAGAGCGTTCCTTCCTTGAGCACTAAGGAATCAAACTACAAACCATTTACTAAATTTTGAAACCCAGTTTGTGGCCAGCATGTGTTTGAGGCCTACCTGAAACTTTCCATAGGCCATTGACTGTGCTCACCAGTTGTGCCTACACTGGTACATTTTGCACAACCAGGGTGCAGGTCTGCAGTGGTGCATATCACACCCACATCACGTCGTCTCCATGGTTTAGGTTGTGACAACTACCACTCTCCCAGCCAACACTGAGGCATCGTTCAGGAGTCAGCATGGCCCAGGGACCATTCCCAATAGAGAATTTTGATACAGTCAACATTTTTTGGGAAGGTATGAGAGTTTAGGTGCATGCATAAGAACTTTGCCATGGCCAGATTAGCCTCGGGGACACATCAGTTCACTGACTGTTTTATTATATATTATATACCTAAGCATGTGCTCAAAGGTATTCTGCTTCAGATTGCTGCCATTTTCCTCTGCTTCTTGCTTCTTACAAACAAATTTATTTAACTGTACACTTAATCTCTCTGTCCCTTTCCGGTCTTCTACTCAGGTCTGCCATGCAGGTTTTGCTTAGGACACAACAGTTATATCAGATCGTGTAAACAATCATCTATTTGCTTGTTCCTTCACTTAAACAGATTTTATGCCCACAATTTCCTAGGGTCCCCACCTCCCTTGACACAACTCCACCATTTTCATAACCGATGAAATTCCAAATAATAATCTCTTGAAGTCTCTTCCAGACACAAAGAAAGGTTAATTATGCATGTGTAGAGATAATTTCTTCTAATTGGGTATTTCTAGTCACCAAATCAAAACAAATCCCATGCCAATCCCTTTACAGTTATATCCCGTCCATGCCCAGCTTTTTTTTAACTATTGGGAGGGGTGGGAATGGGGGGCTGTTTCCTACAGGTCCCTAGAGAATTCCTGCTGTTTTCTGCAGAATTTATTTGCTCTGATAAACAAGTCCAGAATATTTGGGCTTCCCTCTGAAATGTCTTGCAGAATCTCTGGGAAACTATATTTAACTTAGAACCATGGTAAATAGATTATCTTTTCGCAAAAATTTAATTGTATTCGTAATGAAAATCTTAAAAACAGGTTCATTGGCAAGGTGCTGTTGTTGTGGATGATACCTTTTAAATTTAAACAAGCTCTGAGCAATTAGCTTACCTTGTGCAAGACAGCCTTGGCAAACCAAACATCCTGTTTTAAAGTTTTCTAGTCTCAGATCACAGAGACATTTTCATTTTAGAGGAGATTATGCTAATTTTCTTTAATAAAACATACTTTTTTCCAGTTCAAGTTACAATAATCAAATGAGTCAGATTCTTCTGCCCCCTTTTAGCACCACCACAGGTGAGGTAGCTGCAAGTTTTTAGCTTTTTCCCAAGTATAACTAATAGAGTACTGTTTTATACCCTTTTAAACTGACATTCTAAACCCATCAAAAGAAACATTTTTTTTCTTTTTTTTTTTGAGACAAGAAGTGACAATATCATCGGTGCTTGTCCCAGAGCTGATCCACAGAGACAAACTTCAAAACCCAATCAAATCTTCCAACCACCCTGCCAGCCAGGGGCCATGCTGGCCTTCCCAGTCTGGACAAAGCAACTTTAAAAACTCACAATCTTGCCCATAATATTTTGCGAGTTATCGCTGAGGACCTCACCTCCTCTCTACAAATTTGGTATATGTATCCTTTTAAATGCAAATGGCACTTTAAGTTCTGTCACTTCATTGGTATATGAATATATTGTTGTGTTAGAAAATGGTATGGTGTCAAACAGTACTAAGATTTAATGACAATGACAAAAACAAACCACAGTCACTCTGGGAAAGAAGCTGTGTTTATCTACACATTTCCAGGGTATCTAGCAGACGTAGGTACTGCGTTTGCACCTGAGGACCCAGGCATACCACCACACTGCAAATATTAAATTATGATAGTGATTTAATACTGACACTAGCAAATAGCACCAAAAGAGCTTTGAATAATAAGCTTCAATATTTGTCTGTATTTAAGAGTTGTTGAAAGCCATTGAGAAGATCTTAGAAACTCATCTGAAGCTGATGGTTCCAAATGGAGGCAAATGTTGTAGTGGAACCACGGTTTTAGTGAACAGCAGTTGTGTGCTTTACTTATTGAAACAGACTTACAAACCTGTTCTTCCATGTTCTCTAGCATGGTTTATATACTATTTGGTTCCCCTGCATTTCAGACTGATTCCTTGCTGAGATATTTCGCACAGGGTGCAGAATATGCAGTGGTTTTTATTTCGGTCCATCTGATTTACTATTAGCAGTCACAGCTGAAGGTTAAGATTCTGCACCGCAGCCTGTTGTTATTAATTCAAGACGTACAGTCACTGTTAAAATAGGTAAAATATTTGCCATACTTTTACCAGAAAGGCATGAGGTAAATGGTTGTACAGGGTTATTGGCCAACTAATGTTAAAAATTAAAAAATGAATCTCTTTTAAAATGATATTTTGAAAAGAAAAGTGAGCTCCCACAAGTCATAAATACTCTGGTCCCTCCTGTGTGGTCCTCCAGAGCAAATTAATAACTTCTTATAAAAGCACTTAGGCATTAAAGTAATTTTAAGCATAAAACATAAGTTTGATTACCAGTCTTAGTTGCAGCAGCAATGTATGTTAGATTGACACTGTTGGTAATATTTTCTGGGACTAATTAAAACCATGAATTATTTAGCTGTCTAACAAACAAACAGATCACATTAGCTTTCTGATATTATTACAACTTGTATCTGCTATAAAACCTCTCCTCTGAAGTGTAATAACTGAGCTAAGCTCTTTCCTGTGGAAGTTAGTGTATGTCAATACAACTTTTGATCAGAAATCAGGAAAAAAAGGACCTTACAAAATCTTGAAACATATAGGTGGGTCTTACATTGCTGATTTCTGGAGCTTTCTTCTCAAAAAAAAGCCAAACACCTGCATTATAATTTGCAAAAGATGGCTCATTATTTCAGGCTCTCCTTTCTTCAGTGGCATTAGTTATTATCTGGAAATACAGATTTTTTTTTTTAATTGAGTCAACATTATTTTATGGATTTTAATGAGCTACCCAGGACCTTCATAGGAATTGTAATTCCTGCTCCTTTATGTCACTAAACTACTTTCTGAATCATGCACCTTAGACAGAATATTTACCCAGGCAAGACATTCCAGTGCCTCATGCACATGAAGCTTAGCAATTGAATCTTTTTTTTCTGACAAAAATAAGGATTATTTTTTACTTTTTATTTATTTATTTATTTTAACATCATCCTGCCCTGTTAAAAAAAAATAAGATTGGGACTAGAAACATATGTCTGTTGCTTTACTGGAATAAAAGTGCTTTCCTTGTGGTCAACAGCTTCTGCTGTGCTGAGAGCCAAAGGCATTTGTTAATTCTCCAATACACTGGTTAGTTCTTATGTCGTCACTTTTTAAAGGTGTGTTTCTGCTTCAGGAAGAAAAGATCCATGTGAAAAATGGCACATCCTGTAGGATCACCTTCCCAGTCCGATCTGCAGTGGGAATTTTTCTGAACACAAAGCTGTGCTACAAGGAGAAAAAAGAAAAATATGTTTGGTTTGAGGAGAGGGACCTTCTCTTCTACCAGGAATTAATTTTTTCTTCCTCAGACTGCCATACTTTGGCCTGGCTTCATGCCTTCGGAAAAAATAAGTCTGTACAAAATTCTGAGATACGACGACCTCTTTACAGATCTGCTGCAACCTAGGAAGAATCAAAAATCTAGTTTGGGAAAAGCAAACTGTAAGGGGGAAAAAAATTACCTAGTATTACTGGTTTTAAACAATAATATTTGGAAAATCATTTCCTTCTCCATCCATCCCAAATAGTAAAATACATCGTATTACATCCATTTCCAAATGTTCATAATTGTGATTTTGCTAATTAAGGGCCAGCCTATAAGCACGTTGTGGCACAGATTTTTATTGTTCTTTATCACATTTTTCCTACTTTATATGTTTAAGAGCTACAAGCCACAGGTCCTCGTTCTCTTGTTTTAATCCACTATCACCAGAAAAATCTCCTCTGAGCAATCACGCTTCTTCCAGTTAACTCGTGGAGGCTGCAGACAGCAGAGGGGAGGGGACCAGAGCAGCCCAATTGTACTGCAAATCCCCTGGTTTCTGGAGGCTGCTGAGGATACTGCCTTTGGTTCATCTCATCTTTCATCCCTCTGGAAAACCCTCCTTAAACATCATTAACCCTCATGAGAGGTTTTATAAAATTTGGGTGTCATTTTTGAAAGCACTGAAGGATTTGGTTTGGTTCTGCTCCCACTGAAGTGAAAGCTAAAACTCCTGTTGTCATTGAGGGGAAGCAACAACCTCTTCAGCAGGGGCTAACATGCTGCGTGTTTCAAAAATCCAGCTCCCTGCAAGTTATACACGTTGCTGCAAAACTAAATATTTGAGGCATTTATTTCAACACATTCATATTCTTCCATTCACACGTACATCTTGCAAATAAGAATACGGCCACTTTGGCTTGTAGCTAAAACAGCGCCTATTTTGTCAGCTCAGCAACTGAAGAGTGGGGCAATAACAGGTAAGATCAAAGGGCTTAAATAGCTTCTGCGGTCAGAATGACAAAATGCTTACAGCCTGGAATAGGATGTAGTCATTAGACTAGGGAAATGAACGATTTTGCTGAATGGGCACAATGGTAACTGATTTGGAGTGAAACAATGGGCCTTCACCTCATTGTAAGATCAGGAAGATTTGCTGGGTACACAGGAACGCTGCAGCTTGGTTTTGAAGTTAATATGGGATGAATAAAACAATGGGAGAAATGATCCAAGCAGGGCAACATTAGAGCAAGAACATTGATGGGGTCAGGGTATTTTGACCTTTAGGGTTAACCAGATCAAAGGGTTTGCTGATTAGCAGAGTTGCTTTTTTTCTTTTTTTTAATTACCGTAAAATTGGCGTCTCCATGGTTATTCTTTTAGTTACCTTTGCAGGTAGACATTGTCTATACGAAGCAGAAAAAATAATTCATGACAAGCTCTTTGTAATTTGAGAAGACGGGGTGCATCCACGACAGGAAAATAAATCTGTGGAATGTGTTTTCTTAAGGATGATAGTAATTCCTCCTATGACATAAATGCCTGATCAAGTGCCCACTGTAGACATTGGAAAAGCTGCTTAATGGCTTCAGATAAGTTTCCTTCTGCTTTCAAAAGACATTACCCAGCTTATAATATCAAGTAACTTGTCCTCTTTTGCTGTTTTCACTCTATAATTTTAAATGTATGAGAAAGTAAAGTCATTATTTTCATTGCAGATATGGTACCATAATAATAGGAGAAAGGAGGGCTGAGAAGGTGCGTTTTTACAAATGATTGTAGTGGCCAGCCGTATCAATGTCACACTTCTATGGTCCTTTTTACTTCTGAAGTATGAGAGCTGGACCCACATTGTGGTCCACTCTTTTTGCAAGACAGTAAGAAGGTAGAATTAAAAACTTCACTGACTAGAATTGGGCATCTCAGTCCATATTTAGGCAAATGGATTTAAAAGTGTGGCCCTAAATTATATGCCTATGGCCACCAAAATTTTCCATGTTACTCTTTAGAGTTGTTTTAAGTATCTCACATGAAGAAATTGCCCTAGTGTAAACTTCAGTTTTCCTTCTCACTCCTACAGCTGAGGAAAATTAGTGCAACCAAGGCATTTGAAAAAACTATTCCCTTACCTTCAAGTATTGCATTGCTTCCTTGGTTATTTGGAGCTGTTTCAAGCTAGAACCAGTTGTCCAGGAAAAGTGGGAGCAGATTTAGATGTAAAAACCCAGATACCATTTAGGAAAAGACTGGGAGCTCTGCAGTCCTTCCTCCATTGTCTTTTGTTTTATGGCAACTTGTGATCCTCAAACCTCATATCATTTCCTAACATTTCTGTGAATGACCTAGAACCTCATCCTCTCTACCTCTCCAAGTGACCTGTTCTTCTTGAGAAAATCCTGTCTATCAGTTAAAGATCTAGGTCCAAGAGAACTGTTTCTGGATCCTTAGCTTTCTAATTAAAAAACAGCCTTTTGACATGGAAATAACAAAAATCTTAACCAATTTAACATGATTTTATCATCACTTGGTTGATAAGCTCATTTTTATATTTTTAAGACAGCTGAAAAAAAAAAATTCCAAGTTCAGATGAGGATTGTATCTTCATATCTCTCAGATGTTATTCAGCAAATGTTTTGTACACTTTTTGTCAACAGTTGTGTCTGTGCTTGCCTGCTGCAAGAGAGAAAGCTGTATTCCAAGTCCTATTTGTAAAGGAAAAGTAGCAGAGCACAAATTCTTCATATGAGAAAAGGAACATGACTTATCAGAGGGTAATAATGCATTCAGATAACTCTTAAACCAGTACTGTTAGAACCCAAACATACCTTTGCCTTTTATCTACAAGTGATTGCTATTTAGAAGCTGTCTAGATATTTAGTTCAAAAGACTGATCCATTCTATAAACTCATTGCTTTTCATTGCCTTACATGCTCACATACAAGTAGTGACCATTAGTGGTCATGCGCCCACGGGATTTTTTTTTAGACTCCTTATTATAAATATTTCCCAAAGAAATACCTTTATAGCTGGATATGCTGACTTATTTTAAGTATGTATTTCAAACTGCCATTTCTCAAGTAATTTCTTTCTGAGAAATACAGGTTTACAGATCAAAATGGAACTTCAGAGGAAAATCATGGAACAGAGAAGAAGTGAAAATGTAATAAATCCTGCATCATTCAGTTGCTTTTTTGATATGTCCTATACTTTGTTATCTGTAATATAGTTTCCTGAGGATGCAAGAAAAGTGAGAGAAACAAAGCCTTCTCCTATATTTTTTAAACATTTCCTGCTAACTCCATTTGGAGAAGCAGGTATGTATACTTTAAATATCTCTCTTTATGAATTCCAGAATATTGTGTGAACTCAGCACAAGTGATCTCCAAGGAAATTAGGTTTTACAATATTCTTCCATTGGGAGGATTAGGCCAAATTCAACATCAACAGATGCTCTGAACTGCAAGTGTATATACACACTAAGAATTACTGTAGCCTTTCTATATTAAACCAGAAAAAGAAAGCAGGCATTTTCCCAAAGATGTTAGGAGAGCAAGCACTGAGCTGTCTATGAGTATCTCAAAGATGTTAACACAACTATCCTGAAGTAAGAAAGTGATGTTATTTCTGTTATAAAGAAAGATAACAGAAGTAGAAATTCTAATGCTGTAGCTGTCAGCGACCACCTTACTCCTTTGAATGAGGTCAAGGTTTCACTTAGAGACATTGAACAGCAGCTTTCGTTTAATTTAATTTCAATTTCAGTAATTCAATTTATAATCTTGGAACCTCAAACTTTAGCTACTGATTCTGGGTTTTACCAGGGACATAAAACCTTTTGAGGAGCTGAGTTCTTAAAATTTTTAAGGCATTTAATCACTTGTGATAAACATTTGCTTTAGAATTATTTCCACGCAGGCTCTGTGACACTTGCTGAAGACTTTGCAGTGGACCAAAGCAACTCAGATGACACCTTTTGTGGGGCACCCCGCTCCTGGACACTCCTTCACACCGCTGTCCTCCTCCTGCTCAGGAGGACAGTGGTTAGGACATTCCTGGAGATCCTGTGATTGCTTTGAAAGATTTTGGAAAGCAGCCTTTATGGAAAATATCTGGAACTCCTTCAGACTGGCAGTATTTCAGACCTCATAGACCAAGAAGGCATTCAAAGCAAAACCCAGCTCCTGAAGGGATAATTTATATGGAAATTTTGCAGTGTTTGGTATTTAGGAACCTGGATGCGATCCATTGCTAACTTATTATTTTTTTCCTAATTTGCCCAGAAAGCTTATGAAGTGCATTATAAATCCTACATTTAAGAAACGAGATGCTATTGTGTTCTCCCATAGTCATGCTGTGACTTAAGTAGATGGCTCCCAAAAAGATCTCTGTAGTTGTACCCACCCTTGTTCTAGCCAGGATTTACAAGGTAGTCCTATACAAAAAGAACAACATGTTCAAAGAAAACACCAAGTTAAATGCATAACTCAGGCTCCGGCTTGGCATCCACTGCGTTAGATCCTAAATCAGCCGCTAGAACATACCTGGTGAGCAGCTGCAGAGGCTTCTGAGTTATCAGAGACCTCCCACTTGGTTACTCTCTGTCTGCTGGATCTACCTCTACACCCTAAATGTACATGAAGTGTCATGAAAGGGGAATTCCAGGGCTGAGAGCGAGGAGAGGTGGAGGTTTGCTTTGGAAAAGGACGATACGACTTGCTGTGCCTGCACAACGGCTTAAGAGAGCACAATGTTGCGAGTGCTGGTCAAATGAAAATCCCTTGCACCAGGCAAATAAGAAAATTAAAGTATTGGTATTTTTAGTGCATGTAAATATTTCAGGTTTGTTTTGCCTTTTAAAGTTGCAAATTTATGTAAATGACAGCTGATTTATTGATTCCAAAGGATGAACATGCTAACACAGTAACCAAGTGTAGTCTCGGGGAATCCTTGGCATGAGGTACAAAATCTGAGACGAAGTGTTTGAGGCAGAAAAATCTCTCCCTTCTCCCTGCAGTCCTATGTATGATCACGGTTCCTGCTACTGCTAGCTTTTGGAAGCCTGAGAGGAAGCCATGCTTGTGACAAAACCAGCATTAGGGGCAGCAATGAAAATCTGAGGCCTCTGGCTACGGAAAGCACAGCACGGGGGATGATCACTCTGGCTCCTGGAGAAGCTGCTGCGGCTTAAAGGCTGAAGAAACACAAGGTGAGCACAAGAGGAGGCAGGGAGGGAGCTCCCAGCCCTGCAGTAATCAAAACTCTGCAAAGGCCTCTCCTCTGGAAAAGCCTCTCTGCTGCTGCCCTTTTCATCCTGCCCCAGCCCTCAGCCCCACATTCTGCAGGAGACAAACAGCCCTGAAAATCAGGCGCCTTTAAAGAGCTCATGCTAAGCAGTCAAAATCAATTAGCACTCTCAAAGTGGGATGAATGATAATGGATACAGAATTGCCTTGGTACTCAGGGGACTGGGATTCAGTTCTTACCTCTCAGACTTCCTCTGTGACCTTGGGCAAACCTATCTGTTGCTCTTTTCCTCTAAATCGTGTTTTATATATTTTTACCTCACAGAGCTTTCGCAAGGTTTTTGAATCCATCGATTACAGAGTACTCCAATTCTATACTTCATGAATCTATACAGAGTTTTGAAAATGTAAGTTTGTGTGATTTCCTCCTGTAGACACACAGACCTAATTGTAGGAAGTTTTGGAGCTCATTCCTATTTTATAAAATGTTCTATAAAAAACATCTAAAGAAGCAATGAGCTAAGGTGGGTACAATAATTATATTTTCCTCAAGAATCTCTGATAAGGGGCAAGAAGAAAATTAATAGATTAATTTTATTTTTTTTTTTAATTGAGGCAGGTAAACAGCCCAGACAACTAATCCTCTTGTCTTTCAGAATCAGGAACTGATTCACAGGTGTTGATGAAAACCCCAGGGTGCAAACAGCAAGGCAAAACCAGAACCACACACCTAGGAGAGTGAACTGTTTCAGAGGCAAAAGGTTAGTTAGTCACCCTTGAAAATCCATAAAAGATGAGCAGCTTTGAAAATCACCCTCTATTCCCATGTGATGTTTGTACAGGTACCTACTACAGCGGTAACTAAATATTGATGCCTGCCATGAGTATTCTATACAAGGTAGCATCTTTCTGGATTTTGTGGTCAGGAAGTCACGGAAGTTTACTAGAAAACAAGGTATTCCATAAATTCATAACAACCTCTTATAGCAATATGTTCGAATTTAAAGTATAAAAATATATTAGAAGGCACCTACACATATGTATGTGCGCACACATATGTACACTTTCAGATCCACACATACACAAAGGAAATTCACAAAATTCAAGGTTTGTGTCTTCACGCTCTTAGTTGAAGGGAAATTTCTTGCTGCTTAACCTTTGGGTTTGTTTTATTTTAAGACAGTTACACTTTTCTTTATACTTTAAAAATTAGGGTGCTTTTTCTTCCCCCTATCCTTGTTTCATGCAGATGATGAACCCTTTGAAATGTGCTTGCTCTTGTTGCCCACTAGAAGGAGAGGGGTGAATGCCACATATCTAATTGTGTGTCTCCACAGAAACTTTCCTCTAATTCCTGGTTGCTAACCCACATTCTTTAAGTCCTCTGGCCTCTTTCCCAACACTCCTCCTCTGTCTCACAAAGAAAAGAATTTGCTTTTTTTCCCCCCTATCCAAGGTCTTTTCTCATTTCAAAGCAAGCTACTTGAATGACTATTCAGTGTGTGCAGAATGAGGTCTCTCCACAACACTATGCTATAGTAAAAGCCGTGTGTGCTTATAAAGGCTGCTTGAAGGCAGCCCTACCCCACAGTGGCCCAGGCGGCATACACAGCACCCTGACCTAGCCATCTGTATGCAAATCTCCACAGACTAAGTAAACTTTCATAAAAATGTTCTGGCCCCTCTTTCTGTGTGTTTAGCAATTATTAGTGCACATTGGTCCTTTGTGTTATATTATTATGCTTTGTGTGCAGAGGAGACTCCCTGGCACCTGCGCTTGTAGGTGGCAGATGGCAGTTCTTGGCAGCAATACGGAAGTTTTCCTGAATGCAACTAAGCCACAAACTGGCATCTTTTATTTCTTTATGCGTGTACTGAGGAGAAAGGATTAGTGGTAGATTACCAGTAGCCTATCAAGGTATTTAACCAAAAAAAAAAAAAAGAAAATTATAATAAATAAAAAAAAGAAAAAAGAAACAAAAAAGCAAAACACAGAGACACACAAAAAAAAAAGTGGGGGGGACGAAATTCTAGTGAATGTTTTGAAAAAGAAAAAGGGAGAAAAAGAGGAGACTACAGCAATATCTTGCATTAAAAATTGCCAACAAATGGCTATGTTTTAATTTAGTTTCTTACACACAGAGGTTAAGATTTTACCTTTCTCACAAGGATGAAAAATGGATGCCTTGCTGCTAAATTCATGTTTCTGGAATATTTTAAGTGTTTTGCTCCTGTGTACTTATGTGGAGGTTAAACATGACAGTTATGCTGTCGATAAAGTGTCCATGACCATAAAGGATCACAGGGCATCCAACAATCAGATAACACACAGAGCAATCAAAGTGCATCTGAGGTCTGGAGAGCCATTAAATCAACCACTGCTGCTCAGGGTGCTGTACTGCATGGGTGGAAAAATAGAAATGTTGGCTAACAACATCTACTTGTGAATACCTAAAGGCAGGAATGGTTTCTGCCTGAGATTAGATACCAAAGAAATCAATAAATCAATGAAGTCTGTATAAAACTTCTAGATGCTAAAAGAGGGCATACATTGTCAACAAGATGCGCATGAGATGGGAATGGTGGACCCAGTAAAACAGATGAGAGAATGATTCCTAAGGAAATAAATAGCTGGAAGGATGAGGAGTTCGGAAGTTGTTCTTGGTCTCTTTCTAACTCTGTCAGCTCCTAAGGTAGAAGGCCAGCTGTGATTTCTAAGAATGGGTGTTTCTATGGCTTATATTAATATCTTCTTCCTCAGTAACTGTGTTTCCAGGGCTACAAACAGCATCTTAAAAGAGCCTTTTTCTGTATGTTTCGTTTTTATAGCATGTTTCCGTGGTATATGATTTCTGCCTTTTAAACCATTTTTAATAAATGCTATCATTCTCTTTGACTACATCCAGTGTTAGACTTCTCAGAAGATCACACAGAAGCATAATACTCAAGGGAGAAATAGTCTGCTATGGACAGAGCAGTTCTCACCCCATTAGGTGGGCAAAAGAGAGAGTGTTTGAACCACAGACCTCAGAGCACAGGGAACATATTGTCTCATTCCAAGGTAAACCAGGGAGACTGTACCACGGCAGTGCAACCTTAGGTGGCCTTTTTAGCCCAAGGATATAGGAAAAATATATGGAAAGAGAGCAAGGCACATAAAACAGGCAAAAGGATGGGGAGAATAAAGAAGGGGCACAGGAGGAGGGAGGGAAATAAAAACAACAGATCAAAATATTAAGTGACAAAAATAGTAAATCAAAGAAAACACAAAAACGTTCAAAAAAACCCACACAACACAACACAAAACAAACAAACAGAAATTCACCAAAACCCAAGATGGCTAAAAATATGCAGGGAGGGAAACGAATTAAGGGAAAAGAGAGACAGAGTAAAACATAGACTGATGATATTGTACCCAGACATAGAAAAGAATAATGGGGCTCACCCCCAAAAACGAGTAGGAACAATTGCTACTGGAATAGTATAACCACAGACAAAATCTACCCGTGCAAAAACCACTTGAAGTGGACACAGTAACTCCTAACTGGACTGAACTTTGGAAAGGACATGGAAGTCCAATAGCTGTCAGTATTAGCCCATACAAAGCACCCTCCTGCATGTTATGTGTTAAAAGCCCATCTGCAGGTGCCTTCCCACCCCCCATTCAAGAACACACTTAGCCTCGTTCCATATGTTGCTGTGTGTGTCTCGTTACCTTTCAGAAGACACGTGTAGTCCAGCAAATGCGGGGAGGGAGCCACCACAAAGGCACAGCACCTATCTTCCTGTTACTTCCATCCTTCCACAAAGTACGTGGCTCTAATATTACAGGTTAAACCTGTTAATTTGTCTTTTGAAATTTCTGTCTATGGAAAATAACATAGCCTTGCAAACACTAGGGCAATATTCCAGCTATGTTAATTATAGTAAAGGCTGAGAAGTGAGAAAAAAATGAAGGTATTTTGCAATTAGATTAAAAGGAAAGAGATTCATAGATTCATCCTACCTACTACAGTGAGATATATTATACAATATCTTCAACAATTATTTTGATTTCCTATGTACAGGCAATAAAACTCTTTCCAGAAGCTAAATTAAAGCATTTATTTTAGAATGCAAAACTTATTTTAAGGACATCAGGTGGTAGTATAAAGCCTATAAAAGGAAGCTATCCATTCTGCAGAAAGAAAGTGTTGATTTTATTGCAGTTCAGTTCGTTCTTAAAGACAGAAAATCCCCTCCAGGGCAGACAGGACAGTAACTGCTGACACTGGTTTTCTTAATCAGAGAATTACTTATTATTATTTTTTTAATAAAAGTTATTTTGGTTGCATTTGAGAACTAGTAAACAGAAGACTCAGTAAGTATACACATATGTATACAAATCTACATACACACACACAAACACACACACATATGTTTATAAAAAGGCTTTTTGGTATAACATTTAAAAGGAATTTAGTTGTAGAACTTTACAAATGACAGCCCTAAGGCGCTGGTAGAAATTGAAGAGCTTGTGACCCCTGCTAGACTGAGCTATTATGAATGTAACATACTGTAAAGCAGATGTCCAGACTCAGAAGTGCCTCAGGTGCATCATTCTTCCTCAAACATATGGCAGAGACATTGAGCTTACACCATCTGAAAACTTTTTTACTTTAGTATTAATTCTCCCTCCCAACAACAATTGTCTCATGCAGCTGTCAGATATTACAGAAGAACTGAAAGGAAGTGTTTTATTTCTGTTTCCATCTTTTTTTTTTTCCAGTGGTAAGAAGGTAAAGTGATTTTACAGAGCACAGAACTGTATTCACTACGGACTAGTGCTCACCATTGTTATCCGAGTGTGATGCTCTAGAAGTTAATAAAAAAAGCAGGCAGACAGTCTCCCCTGGAAGACTCGAAAGGCATCTGCTTCTCTCCAGTGGATAACAGGGCACCTGCACACTTACATGAGTTTACCAAGCATTTAAACTGTAAGTTCAAGTGAGGTGCCAATTCAAAGCAAGCTCTAAGACATTGAATGCGTACTAAAACGTCACTTCAGCTTTAAATTTTTGTTTATCCAAACATATACTCAGAAACTGGAATTCTCTTGGGAAACTGTTCAATATGTTGGTTGACATCACTTTAGTATCTTTTCAGAAGATACCTACAGTTCTGCTGCATCACTGCTTCCTCCTCTGCTTTGATCTGTCTGATGAATCTATGTTTTCTGTAACTTGTAGTTACAGAGGAAAAAGTATCATCTTGCAAGGTACCAAAACCACATAGCTCTCATTAAAATTGTCATTTGTAAGAACACGCAATGCTTGATGTCCCCCACAGGCCCATCCAAAGGCTCTGCTTTCCCCCTGCTCACCTTCCTCACCTCCTTGTGTACCAGACTGTGGAGGCATCTGAGCTGAACACTCGCTCCTATGCAAAGGCAAAGGTTGGTAGTGTCATCTGTGGACACCAGTCAGCTTTGCAGTCCCGTCCCCTATTCTGACATGTATGTGGCCATACTGAAAAGCACATTCGTTTTACTGAATGAATGGCTGGAAGCTGCTGGTAGTACAGGAAACAGTTTTTAAATGGTGGATTGAGGTTTAAATCAATAAAAAAGTAATACCAGGTAAAAGATATTGTTGCACACAGATTATTAGATCACTTGAAATATATCACTACAAGGGGAAGAAGTATGGAAATACTGGAAGTATGTAAGTTTATATAAACTGCCCTATATAAACTCTTTAATTTCTTTTGCCATTATTGTATTTTTACTGTTCCTCTGATGGAAAAAGAGTTATAATGGCACTAAGAGAAATAAAAAACCAAAACCCTTGGTCCTGATTCTTCTAATATTTGTACTCTGGAGCCAAGGAAGCCTTTTTTCACATCACACACACTGAGATCATAGCACTCTCTGTCCCAGGAAATTGCTAGCAATATCCCTACTGATAAACTGAACCTTGCCAGTGCTCATTCCTTGCCCCAGAGGCAAGCTGGTGTGGTCTGGTCAAGTCTATTAAACTTTCTTAGTTTCCAAAACAAGATGGCCACATCCAAACTACCTATTGGGAGTGGTCCCTGGCCTGTTCAAACTCCTTAACTTTGCCTGGCAGTTGTCTGGAGACTGTTAATTGGCCTTGATCAAAGTTGTGCCAGGGAATGTTTTTAAGCAGATTAAATGGTTGAGTTTCAGTAATGGTTCTGGCTCCTGTTAGTTCACAGAATCACAGAATGTTAGGGGTTGGAAGGGACCTGGAAAGATCATATAGTCCAATCCCCCTGCTGGAGCAGGAACAGTTCACCAGTGTAGATACAACCAACAAGAATGGAATAAGGATTAATGTTTACATGCATTTAGTTATTTTCCTTTCATGGCATAAGGAAATCAAAGAACAGTGTTCTATGCTTTAGAGATCAGTGCTCAATAGAATGTTCTGAATACAACCCTTTTAGACAACTCAGTATAGCCATATATATATATACATACACATATCTATATGTGGGTACAGATATATTCATTTATGTATATATATTGATAATAAAAATTTTGGATGGACCATTCATTTTTATACTTGGAAGTAATCTCAATCTGTCAGAGGTCAGGAAAAGGTATGATATTGGGACAGAGTCTCTTTATATCTTTACATGATATTGGTCATTGCTGCAGACGGATCCTGGACTTGATGAAGCCTAGATCTTAGAATCATAGAATCAGTTTGGTTGGAAGAGATGTTCAGGATCATTGAGTCCAAACATAACGTAACTCCAGCACTAAACCATGTCCCTAAGAACCTTGTCTAAACACCTTTTAAACACCTCCAGGGATGGTGACTCCACCACTGCCCTGGGCAGCCTGTTCCAATGCCTGACAACCCCTTCTGTGAAGAATTTTTCCCAAATATCCAATCTAAACCTCCCCTGGTGCAACGTGAGGCCATTTCCCCTTGTTCTATCAATTACTACTCGGGAGAACAGACCAACCCCCTCCATGCTACAACCTCCTTTCAGGCAGTTGTAGACAGTGATAAGGTCTCCCCTCAGCCTTCTTTTCCCCAGGCTGAAGAGCCCCAGTTCCCTCAGCTGCTCCTCATCAGACTTGTGCTCCAGGCCCCTCACCAGCTTTGTTGCCTCCTCTGCACTCTCTCCAGCACCTCAATGTCCTTCTTATGATGAGGAGCCCAAAGCTGAACACGGGATTCAAGGTGGGACCTCACCAGTGTTGAGTACAGTGGCACAATCACTGGCCACATTATTTCTGACACAAGCCAGGATGCTGTTGGCCTTTTTGACCACCTGGGCACCCTGCTGGCTTTTATCCCATGCAACAATACTAGTGTTTAAGAAGTCTGTCCAGGTTCTAGGAAATGTATTTTTTCAGTCATCCAAGCATACATTCACAAACCCATAATGTGAGAATATTCTTTTTTATCCTTTCTTTTTCAATCCACCATCCTAGATATCTTTTATGGTGAACATCTAAGAAAACTGAGTCAGTACAGTAAGGCAAATGAAGTCTTGTCCCTTAGTTTTGACTGTAAAATTCTATTCTTAAATTATCTGTAGTTCACAAGATCCTATTGTTAGTGAGGATTTAACTTGTTCTATATCCTAAGTCTGTGAGCTGTGCCTGTGTATAATGCTGTTCAATAGAGTTAGGTTACTTCAGACTTTCACAGCAAATTACTTAAGTGCTCCAGACATGAGGCCTAAGGTAGCTCTTCTTTAAATTAAGCAAGGCATCTTCATGAATCAGTGTGGTAGTATTAGCCTCACCCAAATACCACTGAAACCACTGGAAGTTTTCCATTGACTAAGTGAGGTTTGGGTCAGGCTCTAATCTCATCCAGATATTGTCTGATGAGAAAACATGTATGTGCTTCAAAATGCTCCCACACTTCACAAAACAGATGGGCGTAGGATGAAAAAATTGCAGGGAAAAATAATGGGAACACTTATCTGGGCAATTAACCTTTGAATCACAGAACACCAGGTTGGAAGAGACCACAAGGATCAGATGGTCCAACCTTTCTTGGCAAAAGCATGGTCTAGACAAGATGGCTCAGCACCCTGTCCAGCTGAATGTTAAAGGTGTCCAGTGTTGGGGTATCCACCACTTCCCTGGGGAGATTATTCCAATGGCTGATTGTTCTCATTGTGAAAAATTTCCCTCTTGTGTCCAATCTCAGTCTCCCCAGGAGTAACTTGTACCCATTACCCCTCATCTTTTCCATGTGATTCCTTGTAAAAAGGGAGTTAAAAGACAGTGTCTCACCAAAGAAGTGAAACTCATCTGGGTCTTGATTGAATAATTTTTGATGCAAGCCATCAAGATCCTTCACTTCTTTTATGAAATAGTCAGAACTGTCAAGTATTGCTGAACACAAGTGATTCAGAAAACACTCGACACCTGAAGGAAAGCATCTTTTGAGGGAAGACACCATCTCACAAATATGCTTGTGCAAAAGTTTATTATTATTTTCACACATCCAGTTGAAATGGGTGGGATTTGTCTCATCTTACTGCAACGACTGAGAAGTTAGGCATTATTCACCTTGGAATTCCCTTTTGTCAAAGGAGAGATGGGCATCTCAGAAGACATTTCTCACAACTCTTAGACATCTGCCTTGGTACAAGATGAATGGCCTTCTGGAGGTGCGCATCTCTTCATTGCCTGCTGGGAGACCCTAGAAAATTTCACACAATCACAGAGTGCTAGGGATTGG
>VWYH01001452.1:0-11966 GCA_013399365.1 Pampusana beccarii
TAGACATGAAAAAGGTTGCAGATCTAACAGGTAAGTTTCTATCATATTATTTACTGGCACTTTCATAATTCTTGATTAGAAGAAAATTGAAAATGGCTTTCAGATTAGAGGTACAACAACAGTAGACAAAAAACAAACCAAATTCACCATCAAGGATCTGTTCCTTCTCAACAAAAACGGAGAAAAATATATCAAAATCAGTGAACAGTCATTGTGAAATAGCATAACTATCAATTTGTCAAGGTAGTTTTCTTTCTACAAACAAGTGCATCAATAACAAAACAGCTGGCTTGTATGCAACATTTCTAAGCAGAGTATGTATTGCTTTGACATCACAGGTTAAAGAATTGAAGTACATCTTTACAGACACTACTAACGAGCTATTCATAAATAGTTTGTAGGCTGTTTGTAACACAGCTTTACTCTGAAAAAAACCCAAGCCAAGGAACACACATAATCTGCATTTTGTTTGTCCTTTCCAACTCAAGATACTGTGTGATTATGCAAGTAGGACAGTCATAACATTTTAATGGTGACTCATCTGAGTATCAGCACCTTTACACCATCTCCATGGATCAGTTAGCCACTGCTTCCTTTTTTTCAAGTTCAACAACTCAGACTGAGCTTCTTACAGATCTTCTGTCAAGGTGCTCAAGCCCGCCCCAATTCCAGATTAAAATTCCATGCTGTTTGATGAACCAGTCCTGCGCTTTATAGGGCTTTGACTTACACACCCCAAACCACTCCCTGTGTAGATCAGCTGTCAGTTGCCTCCTACCACAGTAGTCCTCGAGCACTCTGGTTTTTGGAGGTTTTTTTAGGCATATCAGGCTCTGGTTGAGGGAGGGAAAAGGAGGTAAAGGAAGCCAAAGACCTTACCCAACACAGCTACTCCTCACCCCACTCGCTTAGTGGAAGCTTTACCAACATAAAATTTATGGCAGCTTAGAAGAGGTTGGTAAGGTTGTGTGTGGGATGTGAAGCCGCAGCTGTTCAGATGCACCAGGAGGATTTTACAGGGAAACAGAATCATTTACTGAATTCTATTACTTACTGTTTATCCAAATTTTTCTTTTGATTAGGTTGCCTTACATTTTCTCCTCATTTTGGAGGAGGAAAGCATGATAGCAAATGCAGAATCCTGCTCTTTCTAGACATGAGAATAGCCGACATTTAAGAACATTATTTTTGGTAAATCAAATGAAATATAGTATTCCATACTATATAGTGAGAAGGCAGATAAAGATTCAGAAAAAAAAATCCAGCCCACCAGCAAAATAATGCTTCCCCTGAAACTCAGTTTCCTACCATGTTATAGAATCGAGCTAGAGTACAACTGAGACGGACTGAGGATGGAAATAAGCCCACAGAAAATATTGATAGGAAAAGTAGCGAAGTGTAACAAAATTCAGCAGATATGCCCTTTTGCCCAAGGCACGGCTGAACAGGTTCTGCCATCAGAAAAGCAAAGGCCTCTCAATGATTACCGGTGTCCGTTCCTAGTGTGTTCCAGCACCATGAATACCTACCATGATCTTCCTGTAGACAGCCATGACATTGTCATCATCAAAGGGGAGAAAGCCACACAGCAGAGCATACAGCAGTACTCCCATGCTCCAAATATCGGCCTAAAAATAAAAGCAAGTGGAAGTTCATGACCATGATCTATTTAAAATGGCTTACAGACAGGCAATACTGTCCTCTTTGGCAAAGCCCGTATACATACACATCATGAAAAGTAGGCTACTTCATTCTGGACAGAACTCTTATATTCCAAGTGAAAGCACAGAACCCATATTCAGTGTTCAATTCAGTCAAGCTAGAGCAAGCTAGAGTACCAATATCCTCTCCTTAGACCACCAAACTGCTGTATTACTATCAATCTACAAGGATTTCACTGGCAAAAATGAAATCAAACTCAACATAAGGGATTTTGTATGGTAGCATATTATGGACTACAATAGCTGTCAGCACAGTTACAGTCAACTTCAGAGCCCTACTACTTCTTCTCTGTATAGGCATGACAAGGTACACTGGCTCATGCAACCTCATACTGTAACTCCCACTTGGACCATAAAGAAAAAGGAAGCTTGAAAAGCGCTGGACTTCGTGGAAAACAAGACGACAAACAAAACAGGAGTTAGAGGCCAAGGGTTACGGACAGCAGTGCAAAGCCATGTAAAAGGAAAAGACTGACTGCAACAGCACAGCAACTTTGGAAGTTTGAGGAGATCATGATTACAGCATTTTGGATGACAGAGGCAAACAGCAGCTTCTAGTGTTCTTGACTTGGAATCAAAGCTGGATAAATGCCACCTTTTTTCTTCTCTCAAATTTCACTACACTGTGCAGTACAAAGACAGCAAGATTTGATACACAAATTTCAAGACAAAGATAATCCTGGTAAAGCAAACAAGACACTGAGGGTACACAAAAATTTACAACAAGAGTTGGATAATAACAAATTGCTGCTTGAAAGTATGTGCAGTAAGACGAAGTTTAAGTTACCATTTTGTAGGCCACTAAAATATGGAGCAACTAATGGAGACAGCGAAGGACTAGTCAGAGACAAACTAGCCAGCTACATGATCGGTGGCCAAGAGCACCATGTGTGACTCCGGACTGTGACTGCTGAGGTGTCACACAGCTTCTGAGAACTGCCTAAGCAATGTTATCCAGCAGCATTCGGAAGAGAAATCAAGTGAGCATATCTGAACCTCATCACCTTTAAATGCACAGGGGAAAAAACAAAAAACCCTAACACAAAACTGTGTTACCTACCTCTGAGCCAATATATGCTTTGCCCTGAATCAGCTCTGGTGCTGCATATGCTGGGCTTCCGCAGCATGTGTTCAGATGGTAATCAAGGCCACCCTAGAGTAGTAAAAAAACCCCAATCATACAGAAGCATTGGCTTTAATACAGCTTAAGTCTTCCAGCAACAACATGTTAACAGCCTCGGAGGCTCCATTTTCCTCTGCTGTGCATCTACATTCCCCTTATATTTTGCTTTGGTGTAGTATATGGCTTTACTAGGCAAAAATTGTCTAAGACCATGAGCATCCTATAAATGTGCAGATCTCAAGCTGGTCATTTATCTATTTTCCTAACAGGCTTTTCTGCAGCTCCTCCTCTGATAAGAATACTTCCCTTTGTGACTGCAAAGAGAGAGGGAACGTGAGAGGAAGTGAACCAAGAGCTACTGGGAATGAGGCTAGCTGGTTATTTGTAGCAACATCTAGTGCAAAAATTGATGAAGAAACACTAAAAACACTTCCTTGTTAACACCATGTTATAACTTTACCTGGGCTTTGTTCTAAGCAGACCAGCATAGGACAACATTACGCCACTGAGATGGTAGTCTAACAGGTCTGATTGCCTGCAAGATGCTAACTTAAGTAAAATGACCTGAGGACAAGTAACTGTGTTTGGATCAGTAAGACCTTCTTCCTATCAATTGTATTTCAACAGCACACACCTCCCATGTTAAGCTGACAAACACAAAGGGCTCCTAAAANTACATGCAGGGTGATCTCTGCCTTAGATTATGATCAAAGATAAAGTGTAGGAGCAGAAAACAATCTAACAGTCTGGGCATAACATGCAGTTCACTACCATCTCACACAGTTAAGGCCCTACCAAGTAATTAGAGATCGGATGACAACTATGCAAACAGCTCAAATTTAGGGTCTTTGGGTCTCAGCGTTGCACTTTGGAGTCAAACATGCTTTTTTTTTTTGTGTGTGTGTGCAGTAGCTGATTCAGCTCTACTGTGTGAAAGTAACTGTACTCTTACCTTTGGCTTTGCACAAAGTCCGAAGTCTATCAGCTTCAAATTATGCTCCTCATCAATCAGCAAATTTTCCTGGTGAAAGAGGAAGTGTAATGAACACTCTCATAACCCAAGTATCTAAGGAACCAAGTGTTTTCCCTCAAAGGGACAGTGGAGAGCGGAACAGGCTGCCCAGAGATTGCACCTCCTCATCCTTGGGAGAAGTCAAATATGTTACCGGATAAAGCCCTAAGAAGCTAGGTCTGACACTGCTTGTGAGCAGGAGGTTCAAGCAAAAGGCTCTAGAATTCTCTTCCCTCCCAAGTTATGACATGATCCTATGAATTCATCAGCTCTCTAGCCATAAGGCAACTCCTCCCAAAAGGTACATACAACACTTTGTTTGGGGGAAAGTTCTTCGGAGACAGATTTCATGAGCTGTCTAAGAAAATGTTTGTGCACTAAGAATTTGCTTTTCTGAGAAACATCAGCATTTCTAAAAATGCAAATTTCTGACCTCTTCAAGGAGAAGTGGACTCAAGTTTTCCATTCTCTAAACCTATGCTTAAACTCTACAATGACAGAAAAGTCACACAATGAGTCCAGTACTACACATCTCCCCCAATGCCCTCTGTCTAGCCACCACCTGTCACATTGCTGTCACATTTTGCTTTGGACATGAAAACAGAACAGTTTGGACAACAGAGTGGCACTATAAAGACTCCCTCCAGCTACAAGTCAGAATAAATGAGATAATAAAAACGCCTAAGCAACATCCAAAGTCAGATCCATGTCTTTCCTCTGCTCCCAACTCGAGCGTGTTGTCCTCCTTCTCTTCCAGACTAAGATCTTTCCTCAGATATAGTCACTGAGGAACATAGTAGCAAGCAGAAATAATGCACTTTCAGAAGGTGTTGGACGAAGAGCTCTAAGCACAAGAGAATAGACAAGATATAAGCTACTCTGACCTCTAATGGAGAAACAAAAGTCAGTGTTCATTATTATTTAAGCAAATCTGACTACTATTCAGGCTTACTGGTTTGAGATCCCTGTGGGCATATCCCTGACTGTGAACATATGCAATTGCTGAAACAATCTGCCGAAAAAATACACGAGCTTCCTCTTCTGAAAGGCGGTCCTTAGAAATGATGTAGTCAAACAGCTCTCCTCCAGGGCAGTACTGCACAAAGACAGGAAAAAGAGACTGCATTTAGAACACAGTAATGAAATCTGAACAACAAGAGCACTGGACAGCAACTAGAGGACACACTTCCCTTCCTTCTGCTTTGCCACAGGAGTGCCCAAGTGCCCCAAAGCATGGTCTAGGCCAGCACTGCAGCAGACCAAACATGCAGAGGAATTCAATCCTTGCCTGACACGTTGCAACAGATACATAACGCTAACATCATAGGCGACACAAATTGCTCAGGAGGTGACAACCACACAGGAGGTCCAGCATCCTGAATATCATGCTGATGCCATTTTAAAATGACTAAAGTGAAGGTAGGAATTAAAGTTATTTCACTTATTGTAAACTGTGAAGAGCACCTTTTACGAGAGAATAGAGAACGTATTACCAGCTTCATTTTTAAACTACAGCATCTTGAACACACCAGTCATTGAGATAATTTTTAACATGGCTTCATTTGAACTCTTATCTACCACTGCAGCTAAAACCTGGAACCTTTGCCATGGAAGAAACACCACTTCTTACCTCTAAGACCATGAATATTTTCTTGGATGTCTCTATTATATGATACAACCGGCAAATATGCTGGTGACTCAAGTTCTTCATGGCATCAATTTCAATTTTAACACGAGGCAAGTCATCCTAAGAGACCACAACAAAAAGCTATGAAACTGCAAAATACTTTGACAGCCTGTACATCATAGTAAGCATCAGACTATCGTGCAACACTAACTTTCACAGAATGTATATAACAGTATACAATTCGACTTCTCAAATTCAATCCGGCAACAGCTCTGCCATTACTCCCCTACACTTAAGTCACACTGGCCAGCAAAACCCAGAGGGACAGACATAAATGGCTAATATTCTCATCAGCATTCTGTTTGAATTACTGTAATAATCTTTAACTGTCTCAATTTTACAGCCAGAGAATGTTACACTCTACACAAGAGGCACAAGACTAGTGGTCTTCTCTTAAAATTCAATTCTACAGCATCCATCAGTAGCCAACAGGATAAGCAGGCAGCATTTTGACCTGTCAAACTGCTGTGTTCTTGAGAACTCCACAAGAGCAGCAGAGGATGCTATCAGCTTTTAAGTATCTTTCGACTTACCCCTAGAGCAAGTTTGTCCATGATTTTTACTGCAACCTTTTCACCAGTAAGAAGATGTCGCGCAAGTTTTACCTTTGCAAATCCACCTAGAATTCGAAAAGGAGATATTTAAAGCGCAGTGTGATGATATGCTTTCTTGTCTATAAGCCCAATTACACTGGAGTATCTGACATGCACAGTGTGCAGTGTCTTCATTAGAGGAAAGGTGATTACTGCTACCAATTTCCAATTACATTTTCAAAGCTATGCGCCCCAAAATGCACACATGAAACATGACCTATACATTCTGCAATAACAGCTAATCTTTACTCTGAGAAACACTATGTTAGACAGATTGTACATACCTGTTTACATTCACAGATTATACCTACCTGTTCCAATAGTTTCACGTAATTCGTAGTACTTGAGAATTTCATCATAGTCCCCTGCAGCCATTCTGAGAGGAGCAGGGACCTGCAGTTCTTCTCAGCACCTGCAAGCAGAAAGCGTAGCCAGCGTTCATGCTTTTCCATTCTGAGCAGAGCTGCGGAATCTGAATTTTGCAGATTCGCTGCAGCGCCAGCGGTGGGGCAACCTGCCTTCCCGGCCAAGTGCTGCACACCCAGCAGCAAATTCACGAGGGGACTCAACGGCTTCCAGGGCCTCCTCGCCAGCGCCTCGCAGCCAGAGCGGGCGGCTGCTCTGCAGCAGCAACAATAATGGCTCCGCCAGTTTTATCCACAGTGGACACACCACAACGACCCTCTCCCTTGGAAAGCAGCACCTCGGAGGCAGCCAGGGCGAGAGGCGGCTCTGGGCGCTGCTCCCAGGCCGCCCGCAGCCCAGCTCCGCTGCGGACCCGTCCGGCCTCCCCGGGCTGCGCGGCGAGAGGCGGCGAGAGGCGCCGGGTGTCCCCGGCCTCCCCAGGACCCTTCCGCCGGGAGAAGAGCAGAAGCCCCGCGGTCTCTGACCGGCACCGGGAGCTGCGGGAAGCGAGGGACACAAGAGCACTCACCGACGGGGCAGCCACCTCCCAGCGCGGCCGTTACCGTTCAAATCTCCCGGCCGTGGCCAAGGGGCCAATCACCGCGCAAGGTGACCGGAACCGGTGGGAGGCGCGGTGCATGCTGGGAGGCAGGCGGAAGCGGAGGCGGGGGCTGGGGAGTGAGCGCCGCCATGGGGAGACGTTTGTGCATCCATTCCGCTACCGACAGGAACGGGCTTCATCGCGGCCGGTCCCGACACAGGCGGGAAACAGCCCCCGAGCCTAACGGGGAACCCGCCGCCGGAGACGGCCGCGCATGGGGCGCCGCACTGCTCGGGCCCCCGGGAAGACTACAGCTCCCAGCATGCCTGGCGGGCCCGGCCGGCCGTGACCAGGCGGCTCTTCGCACCGCCCTCGCGCGGCGCGGGGCCGTGCCGGAGCGGGTGGAGAACACGCATGCGGGGCGGGCTCTGTTAAGGCGGGGATCGAAGGTCCGCCTTTACTCTGGCCGGCCATTCCCGGGCCAGGCCTTCTGCCTTTCTGCGTAGCAGAGGCCTCAGCCTAAAGCCACAAGGCAAAGAAACAAACAAACAAACAGACTGCTGAAGCATCTTATTGCTAGGAACTAGCTCTTCTTTGGAATGCTCCCAGAGAGATTAAATCTCTTCCAAAATAAAGTGACCTACATTTAACAGTGTAAGGTTCAATTCTCTCCTGAATAAAATGGAGGACGCTTTGGGGACAGGGAATAGGGCTGTTCCTTTTGGGCAGGACAGAGGGCATTTTACTTTCTGGTAGATGTCTCTTCTAGAGGGATTGTCATCTTCTGTTCAGCATCAGCCAATTAACAGCTCCTTGTGTCCTGATGAACACAGTCACTTGTTACAAAAAACATTGGTTTATTTTGCTGCTATGTTTCCAGACCTTCCATATGTGACTCTCGCAAAGACACTGAATGAGAGAGGCAAGTGTAGCTCATTCTTGGTGTAGGCTGAAAGAAGGCAGGCTACCCTGGTGCTGAGGGGTAACCCTGGTAGGCTGCGGAAGTTCCACAAAGCCACTCGCTTGGCTTGGGGGAAGGAGATGGGGAGAGGAAAAGCAAGCAACCTGCTGAGTCAGTATGAGAATCACTTCCTGAGTAAAGCCAAAGCGGAAGGAGAGAGAAAGAAGAGAAAGGAAAGCAAGCAGTGTGAAGGCAAGAGCCAAACGCCTAGCCCCACTCGTGGGTAGACCTATGGCCAACGAGTTTCATTCAGCTTATTCAGCAAGACTAATGGTAGTAGAATTTTGTAAAGACAATAATTAAAAAATAGAAGTGGGGGGATTGATGGCAACAGCTGTCCAGTGTCTTCACAAATGAGAGTGCAGCAGACTTAGGATAAAAGGAGAGAAGCTAGGTTTAAACGATCAGGTAACAGGGAGCGTTGGTGGGGAGACATACGAGGGTGTTGCTGGGGAAATACAAAAGGTGGATTGGAGAGGGTAGGCCTATAGCCAACCAGTTGCCAAGGAAAGCTGGCTAACCTCCTGAAGTCTCCTCCCCTCTCTTTTTGTTGCTGAGCACAGTGTGATGTGGCATGGAATATGCTTTTGGGTAGGTGGGGTGGTCTGCCTCGCTGTGTTCCTCCACAACTGCTTGTGCACCCCCCCACCTCTTCACTGGGGCGGCAGAGCGAGACACACAGACGGCCTTGAAGCTGTGCAGGCACTGCTCAGCAGCAGCCAAGCGTCAGTGTGTTATCAGGACTGCCTGGGTCACAGGTCTAACCCACAGCGCAGTAGGAGCTGCTATGAAGAAAATGAACTGCAGCCCAGCCATGCCCCGTGCACTTGGGAAAACAGGCAATGGGGCTAACGACCTCTGAACCTCTCACTTCTGCCATATGCTGCAGCGATGTGTGTGAACGTTCCTAGTTGTCTGGGCATTGACGCTCCTTGGCTGGAGCAACAAGCTCACTGCCTGCCAGGTGCTCATTATATTGGAATATTACTAGTCTTAATAGAAATGCCGGAGCACAGCCAGGCCAGGAGGGAAACCATATTCCCCTAAGCTTCTGGTGCTGAGCTTCTGGGGCCAAGCAGCTGGGCCTGCACCTGCGGTTTAAGTGTTGTGGTCCATTGCTAGCTTATTGACAGCTGCCAGCTCTGCTTGCTGTGCCTTCTTGAGGTGTTTTGGGGACGGCTAGCTTTCTCTCAGCAGCAACTTGCTGTCTGGGGGGCAGCAAGGCTCTGCAGGGGTGTGTGGGGGCCCAGCAGGCTTCTCCAGGGGTCCTGGGGAGCAGCATGGCTTCACAGGGCCTTGTGCAGGACCCAGCAGTGTAGGCACTGCACAGCTGTCTGGGACTCAGGGCAGTGCAGGATGGGGAAGAAGAGCTCAAACAGCACATGAAATTCCACAGTTTTTTTATCAATGGCTGGGAGACGCAGGCAGGCTGGCTGGGCTAGGGCCTCTGCCCATTTCCTTCCTGGGTCACGAGCCACCAAGCGTTCCTCTCGCTGCGCTGCCACAGCCTTTGGCCTCTTCTTCAGGCTTCATGGCACCACCTCTGCACACAGCTCCAGCAGCACTGTCAGCCATTTCCCAGGGCAGGAGTCCTCCTCCTTCTCCATGCCCTCCCGAGCTGGTAGAACAGTGCTCGCAGGTGAAATCTAGAAGGAGGCTCATACATTGCAGACTCCAAGATCATCAGGGTTTGAGAAGCCAGGGACGAGACCAAGAGGCTGTTGTCGTTTGTCTTGTCTTGAAGGGCTGGGCCAAAAAGGAACAGAGCTGAGGTCTGAGCCCAGTTCTGTGGGGACCTCTGGGGTTCCTCCAGCCAGGCTCACCCCTGCCCCCCCAGCTCTCCGCAGGGACAGGAGGGAAGCAGGGGTGCCGGGATCAGCCCAAGGGTGCTGGCCGCCGATGTCCAATCTGCCCCTGAAGTCTCTCTGCTCTGCCCACGCTGACCCTCACCCGCGCAGGGAGCAGAGCCCTCCCAGGCTGGGGCAGGAGTTGGGGATTTTTCCTCCTTCCTGCCAGCCCCCGCAGATACCCCACTGTCCTCACCCTTGTGGATGATGTGGAGTTTCTTCCGGCACACATCCTTCTGCTGGCGTCCGATGAGCCCTAGGCACACACAGCCCGTCACACAGCCCATCACACATCCCGCTAGCCTGCCTTCCCAGACACCCAGCTTCCTGCCACCAGCCCCATGGGCCTGGCCACACATCTTCCTCCCCTTGGGCAAGGCTGAGCCCAGGGCGGTGCCCCGAATGTGAAGCCCAAGAAGGCTGTGAGAGACCCAGCAAAGCTCCCATTAGGAGCCCATGTGCGAGCCTGGGTGCAAAGGCGCAGCAGGGATCCCCGTGGGCCCCACATGGGGCAGTCAGGGCTCTTCAGCTGCTCAGCAGGTTCAGCAGCAGCCGTGGCTGGAGCTAAGCTGCCATGGGGCAGGGAAGGGTCCCTTGGCAGGGCTGTGGCTCACCCATGAACCTGACGGCCGCCTCACGCAAGGGCTCCTGTGGGCTCTGCAGGTATGGCAGGCTCTGGTGCAGGTAGTCCTCCACTCTGCTGCTGTCCTCCAGGAGCTGGTGACGGCACCAGGGAACAGGGTTGGCGCAAAGCCTCCCCTGACGCCCAGGACTGGCCTTGTCTGCCTTCCCCTGCCCACACACCCGTGATGCCCAGCATGCAGCTGGCTGGCACCAGGGTTTGGAGGGAGCTGGGGGCCGGGTGCTCCCTGTGGTGCCACCCTGCCGGCAAGGCCCAGCTGGGCTGGGGCTCTGTCAACACCCTTGGGCTCCAGGGTGAAAAGGAGCCTGAGTGCATTGCAGGCAGCGCTGTGCTGGCACAGAGGGCAGGGGCCCCATGCACTGGGAATTGCGGGAGAGGGGCTTCTCCAGGCTGCATGTGAGTGTGTAGGGCCATCCTTACCAGGCACTCGCCAATCCTCCACGTCTGCTGTGTCTCCAGCAGCTTCCTGAGCTGCCTCCGCTTCAGGAACCTGGCAGCTCCCAGGAGGGCTTCCCGAGAGGCCTACAGAGCAGCAGAGACTGGGAGATGGCACTGCTGCCCAGGGGACAGCACCTGGGGGCCCCTGGGCAGAGCAGGGGGGCAAGGAAAGGTCGGGGTTCCAAACCCTGGGCCTCAGACTACAGCAGGCACTGCTGGGAAGCCCGCGGAGGCACCAGGGCTTAGGTCTTTGTGGCTGCGCACTGCTGCTGAGCTGTGCTGGGTCAGGCAGGGCAGGCAGGGAAGTGTCCCTGCGCACCTTCTCAGCTGCTGCCAGCTGAGAGGCTGCAGGCAGGGAGGAGCTCTGAGCCCTCCTCAGGGATGCTGGACGTTGGGCCCCAGTTGAGGCACATTCAAAGGGCTCAGAAATCCCCACCTGAGCCACACTGTGGTCCTTGTCATGCAGGTGGAAGAACAGGGGCATGAGGCTCCTCTCCATGTCCTCCCTCATCTGCGCTTTGTGCGCGCTGACTGCAACCTCCATCGCGTCTCTGAAGAGCAGGATGGAGTGCTCTCGCACACAGCTGGTCTCCTAGGAGGAGATGAGGAAGAACGGGAGGATCTCAGTTCTGCCTCCTCCAAGCCCACGGTGAGGAGATGAATCCTTGTGGCTCTCGCTCTGCAGCAAGCAGAAAAACTCAGGGGCCAGTGGGCACGTGCAGTGAGGGACACGCCAGCCCCGGGCCATGCACACCTGCCCCCCTCCAGGCGTGCTAAACAAGCCTCTGCTCTCCTGCCACCTTACGTTTTCAAAGAGTGGCGGGAGCATCTCCACCAGCTGCAGAGCGATGGGGATAGCTGTCTGCCTGTCCACCAGGTAGAGCATGTTGCCGAGGACAGTCAGGGCTGCCATCCTGATGTTGCAGTCCTCATCCTGCAGTTGTTGCATGACCTCTGGAAGCACGCTTTGCAGAGTTGCTGCCTACGAGAAACCC
>VWYH01001456.1:0-88597 GCA_013399365.1 Pampusana beccarii
TCTGTATTACAAGGAAACAGTCCTGATGCTTATAGTTAAGTAGATAGGAGCCAATGCATATGAGAATTTTGTGTTTGTAGCCTGCTCTTTGAAACATGGAGAAGAGCTAAGGGGTTCTCCACTGTTTCTCTTCAGCTTGTTAAATAAATGCACGATCACTAGACACATCTGGGAGAAGCATCCTGTGGGTCAGAAAACCCTGTAAAAAGAGGCTTGCAAAACACCCTTCTGTTTTTGTCTGAGCTGTTGTAGTTATTTAGCTGATACGAGGCCTATTGCAGCACATGCACAAGCATGTGTAGGCAGCAGCAGATGATCCAATGAGGATAAATAAGACAAAAATCTTAATTACTTTTTGGTTAAAGAGGGAAGAGGATTTTTGTTTGTTTGTTTTTTTAATTCCACAACTATAATTTCTGTGTGGTACTTTGGGTGGAAAGAAAAAAGATCCATTTATAAATACTGTTTCTGAAGAAATACAATGGAATATTATAGTCCTCCAAAGATACAAATTCTGGAGTATCAAAATCAGCAGGAGTTGTGTTTTGCAACTGAGAAGAGCCAAGACTTCATCCTTGCTCGTTCAGTTGCAGAAAACTGTTACTGTGACATGAGGGTTTCCATACTTCTAAAAAGAAAATAATAATACATAGAATCAAGCAGTAAAGCAAAAAGTCTTAAGCCAATGTGCTGGTCCCATGTAAGCCAGGCTTTATCTGAAGCAGATGTGCCCACATTTCATCCCTTCTCCTAGCCTGGGGTTGCCCAGGCTCGGCAGGGCCCCCCTGTTAAATTCCACGTACTAATGCACAACCCTGCCAGGCCTGTGATGGAAGGCTCAGCACCACTGAAGATGCTCTTGCCTCGTCCCCTACGTAAATGTCTGTGGCACATCCCGTCTTCTGTGTCTGCAGGGGATGCACAAAGGCAGCGCTGTCTTTACAGACTCCAGGGGCTCAAGTTTACGGGTCAGCCTCCAGCTGCTCTGTGCAATAACGTGATCTCTTCTCTTTGCTCTTGGCTTCTGCCTAAGAGAACCTACATCGCAGACTTCTGTCTGTGTAGAGAAAAATGTTCTCTGCAATGCCTAAACAAACAAATGTGCTTCCTCAGCTGTGATCAGCTGTGCTGGACGTGTGCGCTATCTTACTGTATGCCTGTAAAGAAGATTACTGTTCAGAACCGCATTTGTTTTTCTGCAGTCCAATCAGTGAATAATGTGCTGCCTTGGAATGGGAAATCAAGTGTTACACCCTCCTCAAAATGCATGAAAGTCATCCTGTCACTAAATGAAAACATAGGTAGACTTCAAAATCATGTAAACCACTCCAAACTACACTTAAGTAGAAGCAGGACTTAATCATGCCTCATTTTTTTCTTCCTTTGGTGATGCCACAAAGTAAAACATTTTTGGCAAAGCTGTTACCCTGCTTAGTAAACCAGGCCTCTAATCTGGGGAATATTTTTAAGCACACTGTATTTCTGCCACTTGGAAAAGACTCGGTGCTTTCAGAAACTTTTAGTTCTACGCTGAATAATTTCCTCTCTAAATGATTATCTTCTTTCAAGGAAGTTCTCTTCAAGGCATCTCAACATCTACTTTTATTCATGTAGATACATTAAATTGCTTTGTGACAATAAACTATCGAAGTCTGGTGTCATGCCTGAACCTGTCTCAATTTTTAGGAAAGTCCCAGAAAACCAAATGAATTGTCTCTGGTATAATTCTCAGCTTCCAGAAAATGTCATTGAGTATTGTTTTGCCTTTTTACCATCCAACCAAATGAAAACTACTGGACTAAATATATCAAGAAGGTAAGACTCCCTTCCTTAGTAAGAAGTGACTACCTTATTTTACTCCATAGTAGCCTGACTAAAGACATGAAAATAACACCACTTAGAAAAGGGAGGAAACAATTTACTCTATTACAATATTCTAATCAAAACCTGAAAAACTAAGGTCTGCTAACTAATGTGCTAAATTCATAGAAACTAGTTTAATCTAACTTTAACGTATACTGCAGTTTCAGAGTCGTGTCTGCATGAGATGAAAATATTCCTATGTAGACTTCATTGACAATGAAATACATCAGATACTTTACCAAGTAATGATAGACCCGCATAAGAAGAGGCTGTCACAGTCACAAGATTTGTCTCGGATGACACACAAAACAAATTAACATAGAACAAAATAAAAAGAAAAAAGCTTTTTATACTTAATTCAATATGGCTTTTTGCAACATGGCAAAATATTACAGCTTAAAGCAGACATCTCCTCACAGAGGAGAAAAGAATTTTGCAGTCAAATTAAAAGCATAACAGGAAACAAGTAACATGCAGACCCTCTGCTCTTTTGGCCGAGATGATACCGCAGCCTAACAAAACATGGAGAGATGTCCTGTTTCTCTTCTACAAAGTGGTCCAACTGGATAAGAGGAATGAAGTTTTATCATCACCAGTTGGGGTCCATTCATAAATACTTACTGTTAAAGAAAACAGACTGCAAAACACTTGATTTAAAAATTTAACAGAGGAATTTAAAACCAAATCATGTGCCCAAGTCCTGGAACGAAACATATGGAATGAAACAAAGTATAACTTAATTTTCATCTATTTCTGGTTTTCTTCATTATTCCCATCATCTTTGTGAAGAACAGGGAGAGGATGAGCCTCTGTGTTGAAGACCCAGTGTTCGAATGGAAGAAGATCATCTTCAGAAAACAGCAAATACAAGTACCTGGCAAGAAAAAAAAAGGGAAATGTGACCACATCATGGAAGTGGAACTACAACAGTCTTCAGGAAAACATAAATACCCGATTTCCCTAGATTAACATATCAATGGAAACAGGTGACCACAAAACACCAGTAAGTCCCAGCATCACAAGGACTAGCACAGAACTTTGGGGCTACTCAACTCAGATTGGACCCAAGGGCAACAGCAACTGGAGACCAACAAAATAATGCCTCTGTCCTGACAGAGGACAAAGAAGTTTAGGCTATCACGGTTAACTATGGGTTCACTTCCATTTCATCCTCAGTAATTTTATTACATATTGTTTTCTTAATATACAACCGTGGTATTTTTTTCGCTCCTGAATATCCACATATATCAAGGTGTAGGAATGAAAATATTGTAGGCCAATTCTGTCTGTCTTCTGATAATAACCTCTGGCTTAGGATTTCTAAAGAAGAAAACTAGCACTAGACCAGCCATTTACTAAGACGGGTCTATTAAACCCAGTAGTAACCAATAAAGAAACCCATTTTATTTATTGACATGATACAAGGTGGTAGCTACAGTAGCATGATTACTGAAGTCTGCTTAGCAAATGAAATGTTCTTTTTCCTCAATTAACATCCTTCTCTGAAGGCTTTTCTTGGTCTCATTCTGATAGGCCAATTAAAATACTTGAGTATTACACTTCCTGTTGAAAGGGCATGGCTCCTTTCTGGCCTTTGCGACTTTCTCTTGCACAGCAAAAAAAAAAAGTGAAGAGACCAAGACAAAACTTCCTTTATTCCATTAAACACTTAGGAAACGGTGATAGATAATTAAAGCTTTTGTTTTTCCTCTTAAGAGGCTATGCGAGCTTATCATGCAAGTTGACTTCTTTTTTGTTTTTTAGTTTTAAAATGAGAAGTATGCAATTCAAACCTGTTAGGTCCTCTGTCTAAGTCAATTTGTTTCACTACTGTTGGTATATATAATTAGATGCTATCAATGCTAGGAGATGTAATTTCTCAACACAGACTATCAGGTACCTTTATCAGAAGTAAACGTAATTTCCAGAAGTTGTAGAATTTAGTTCATTGATACAGAAGGAACAAAAAGGCACTTTGGCTTCCCATCACCTAAGAAAACCTCTACTGTTTCAGTCAGATTTTGTTACGTGAATGTCAAAGGTGCTAATGATAACTACATCTGTAAAGATGATACACACAACTAGTTAATACTAATGAAAGTCAACTTAACTCACTTGAGCGTCTCTGAAAGGAAGAAACTTTGCTGCACATCATCATGGCTTTCAAGATTGTTATAAACATCTCGAATGCCAGAATAGCCACCGTCTACTCTGCAATGTTTTTCCAGTGCCTGAAGAGGAGGAAAAAAGAAGACAGTGGGATTAACAAAATGAATCATCTGTCAGTTTTTCTGTGTTTGACAATAAAACCAGCCAAAAAAAAAGTCAGAATTTTTTTGATAAAGAGATGAAAACTGGATAAAGGTCTAGATAGAAAACTCTTTTTTTTAAAAAGACATGGGCACACATGTCTAATTTTACATTTAGGAAGAAAAGCAAAATGATAAATTAATAAAAGAAGTGACCACAAACCAGTTTTCAGAAGGAAAGATACATGGATATATGGATGTACATACATACGGTTTTTCACTTAATTTTCTTTTCCTTCTTTTCAGTAGGAATAACAATTACCTCTCTCCCACAGGCTTGTCAATCACCCATCAGATTGTGTCACATGCACCTTTCTTGGTCATATTTAGTGCTTAAGAATTATTGTGATAGAACTGAATGCCACAATAAGGACCAGTCTTTTCCCTACATCCTGTAAATAGCTTTGAAAAATGATAGGCTACTCTCCATTTTCTATGCAAGTTGTTTGGTTTCTCTTTGCAATCATTTCATTTCCCAGTGGGAAGACTCCGATATTGGGCTGTGACTGAGTTTCTTTTCTGCAATAGGTGCTATTTTTCTTTGATACCTCTCTGAAAAAGCTTTGTCTGTTACACAGGAGTAGACAGAAAGCCAGTGTGTGGCTGGACTTAATGCAACGTGTTTTATGAATAAGGATGTTTTTCTCTAACTAGTTTCCAAACTGTGTATTCAGTTAAAAAGGGTAAAACAGATGATTGACTCCTATTTTACATCTAAAAATATAATTTCTTTTCTGCCCACAGCAATGTTCTACAAGATCAGCTAATTTTGAAGAAGAAAGATCAGATGAAAGGTGTATACAGAAGGACTAAAACCATGTACCAGATGTTGGAAGTGTAGAAGGTATATAAAGTTATACTATTTAATAAACTTTCCTGCTTTATTTTAGGCAGGTGTTTGCATTAGAAAGGTGGTACCTATACATATGAGCCATAATTTCTTTAAATAGATGGCTATACAACATTTTACTTGAGTATAAGTTCTCTTATCACTGCTTTGTTTAAAAAGACTCATTTTTTTTCTTTATAATTGCCCTACTTAACAAGGTCAAAAGTATTCTTAGCATCTTTGTTTTTCTTATTCTGTTTTATGATAATTCTCTGGTATCATGCAGTATAATAAAGGAGCGAAGAGAAACTAAGATGATTATATTTTTAAAAACTCATTATCCAAAAACAAATCCAGAAAACACTCTTTAGCCCTAAATTACTTCTCACAGTGAAAATGACGGTAAGCATGACGAATTACTACATTTACTCAGGACCACACTACTCTGAAACATGGTGCTTGCTGTGGAGACAGGTATTGGAGAAAACAGGCAGAAATAACTGAAGCTTTATCAAACCCCTGAAAGAGAGATAGAAGACAACTAGTTCCTCCATTTCTGAAGTTATTACAAATATCACTGAAGCGATTACAGGATGTGTATATTTTATTCAGGGAAAGATGCTGCATTTCAAACCACGTACGGCAAAAAGCTAGGAAAAGGCAGAAGATACGTCTAAAAAAAGCAACCAGGCAAAATAAGCATTTTCTGATGAGAGATGGGACTGAAAGTCACTAATAATTACTGAAGTATCCATCACCTCCACCTGCTCTAAAGGCTGTGCAAGATCTGTGTTTTGCTGTGAGTAGATATCCTAAATGTCCTTGTTTTTGCTGGACTCCCTGTAGCTATCTGCATAAATTTAGCTTGCATGTCAGGCTCTCCGTAGTTTTCACAGGAGAGTAAGCTGCCTATTGTATATTTAAAAGGGATTTTTCTCCAGGAGAGTTCCTTTAAAATGTAACAGGCCTATTTGTCTTTTCTCCTATGTCTTTAGGTTCTTTAATTTTCTTGGACATTTTTACTAAGTGACAAATACACTTAAGTTTAAACAAGTAATTTCCCCTGGCTGGTACTCCTTCTCTCTCGTCTACTTCAACCTGCAATGAATTCAAAATGCTGAATCTGTGTCTGGATTTTCAATGTCAAACACAAGATTATGTTTTCCAAGGCAGAGCAGAAGGAGAACTTGAAGGATAAGGCTATTATTCAAGGAAACATCTGCATTCTAAACAGGGTGACATAAAATAAAAGCAAATTGCATTTGGGGTTTATGTGCTCTAACATGTGGTTAGAGCCTTCTTTATGAGTTCATTGTGGGGTGATGCCGTACAGGCACCCAAACACGCTACTGTGACGGAAACTAAGAGGTTAACTTGGCCCATGTCAGCCATCTGGTGGTATCTGCGTGATGCAAACGTGAAGTATCTTACCCCTCAAAGCTACTTTCCACTTAACTAAAGGAACAGGCCGTTCACGTGCGGCATTAGTACGATAAAAGGGCTCCTGGTTGTCACCCTCCTTTAAGTGGCAGTAACGGCCTTCTGTTCCCCTAGCTGCAGTTGCAGAGCACGGCGATGTTCACATTGGCAGTGGGGTGGTGGTGGGTGGGAAGAAACAATCAAACACATTTTAATGAGTAGTTCTCAGAATGTGAGGGTGGCTAAGATCAGTTGTGCTAGAGTGACGGAAAACATCAAGCAGAAAGCTGGCTGAGAGTCTCAAAGTATTATAAAGGGGAAAAAAACAAAAGAAGTGCTGTGAATACAAAATATGTGCTGCATTTATAATGCAGAAAGGGAGACTTTCAAGAGCTAAGCTCATAAAACCTTTCTGATATAACTCTATTTTCCCCAGCTGCTGAAGTACATACAGAATGATCTTAGACTCAAAATTAAAGCAGCAAAGCAAGTGTCCAAAGAAAAAATGGAGAGGCTAGAGCATGGTTTTAGTTTGTGAAAGTTGAAGAAAGAATTAATAGACTTGTTTGAGAGTTTAGAAGTCATGTCCTGTAGAGCAGCCTGCCTTTCTACTACACAGGCATTGGGAAACAAACATAACAGGTTCTGATAGCCAGTGTTGTGAGTTGAAAATGGACATGAGACACCAGAAGAACAACTGGTTTGGGGCAACAACAGATGGTCTGATGTTGCCCCTTTTTTCTTGTTTCAGTCTCAGCTTCTTCATGCAACAGGTGTTGGTCATTAAACCAACCACAGTCGGTGGTCAGGGACCTCCCCCAGGACACAAGGGTTGAGGGACCTGCTCTCTGGAGCAAGAGAGCAGCATTTATGAAGCAGTTGTGGTAAGTTATGCCACGTGCTGAAACGAAAGAGAACAGTAAGAGGTGGAGCTGTACAGGCTACAAACATCAGAGAAAAAAAAAAAGAAAAGATTTGAAACCTACAACTGACTATAACGTCTGCAAAGCTGTAAGATTATTTTATTTGTGAAACACACAAGTGCACATTAGGACAGTGGAAAATGGGCCTGTACAGAATGGGACCAGCTGCATCTCCTACACACGGGCTCTAATCCACTGCGTTAGAGCCAGATGAGAGTAACCACAGGATTGATGAACAAGGAACACGTGGGGAGCGCTAGGAGGGTAAACGAGTGTACAAACTTGAAATAAACACAAACAAACTGAACCAAGAGGGTAAAGAACAATAATAAGCAAAACATTTGAATTGTTTGTAACAATGTTATCAGTGTGGGCAGCAACAATGAGTCAGGAAAAACATATCCTGAAGAAGGAACACTTGGCATTGCTGAAGCCTGGTGGGATGACTTCCATAAACAGCTATTGTAAATATTCCAACTATAATCTGCCTGGGAAGATTCCAGTAGTAAAACGTGTGCCTATGGGTGCTGTTAGCAAAGAAGAAAGTAAGGGAATAGCACTCTAAATTAAAGGGTTTGGAAAAAAATTGCTTTGGAATCATTAACTCAGAAGCATATTGTTTCAAGGCTGATCGAGCCAACACCTGAGGGAAGCAAATAAAATGTCCTAAATAACTACAGTCTATCTAGCTGAATACAGTGTTGACTGCAGATATGGGCTTGCTGTGAATATTCAAACAAGGAGGAGTTAGAGAGTAGAAGTATCATTAATGCCAGCAGCTATTCTTTTATGGAAAGCAGATTTTACCATAAATTTAATTCTTCAAGAATATCTAATAACCAAACGTGAAACGCTGTTTTTTCACAACACTCAACAACATTTGTGCAACATTTGAGACACATTCAGTATCTCACACGGTGAATATTGAATACAATTACAGATCTTGGTTGCTATTGAGGGAGCCAGGTAACGTGCAGATGTCCTGTCACAGCCAGGTATACGGAGTCATAGCCCAGTTACAGCCCTATAGTAGGGTCCTTCAGGGATGAGAAATTGCACGGCACAAGTCTCCACGTTCTTCCCTTAGTACAGAGCAAACTTCTACAACTAGTGGTGTAGGCCCATCCAAGAATGTTATAACCGCTACGAACAAGAGGTGTTGGGCAAACTGTCCAACAGGATGTTTTTGAAATCCTGGAAAGCAATAACTCTGCAAAAGAGAGGGGGTTTTTGTTTGTTTGTTTGTTTCATTTTTCTTAAATATACAGAGCTGCAAAAATAATGCTCTTCAGCTTCCTGTACCTCCTGTAAGATCTCAGTTTGCTTAGAAATTCCAAAGTAAGAGTGAAAGGCACACACAATCTAGCAAGGACAACATGAACGCGAGGAGAAAATGAGTGAACTCTAGAGGTGTAATAGGGCCCCACACCTGGAGGATGAGACATGCTAAATCCAAAGGCTCCCATGGCTAACAGTAAGAGTGATTAACCACTAAATAAGGGAAACAATGGATTTGGCAAGCCAGTTTTGGCAGCAGAGACTAGCTGCCCTCTTGGAAGGCTTGTGCTAGACCAACACAAATAGCTGGGTTCAGCATGACTGGTTGAAGCTCACGGGCCAGTGGGACACAGAAATTTAAATCTAGAAGAGACTGTTATCATTAATGGAGTTCAGTCCAGATGACCTATGCTTTTTGAAAGTGACCCGTTTTTTAAATGTTCAGTACTATCTAGTACTTCATCTTGGCCTTCATCACCTGAATTAAAATCACCTTCATAAAATTATTGTTGGAAATAGACTTTATAAAATCGATTTCCATGTCCAAGGCTCAAATTTGACACACTTTTGCACTTTCCATTCACATGCATCAATACTCAACATCTTGAGCAGTACATCCAAATATGACCCTCATCTGAGAAGTATTTAAGGAGAAATCACAAGGTTTTTTTCTAATCCACAATACCAGCAGTATTTGATTTTGTCAAAATGACCTTAGTTCATCTATTTAGTAAATGAATCTCTCTGAAGTTTAGTTGATATTGCTGATTTAAAATAAATATTTACTCTCCAACTGCTAAATCATATCTGGGTAACATTCAGTAATAGCTCCCTTAATAAGATATTAGGATTTAATAAGAAAAAAAGTCCAGTAGAACATCATTACCTCTACAGCTTCCCATCCCCACTGCCTGTACTTGGGGTCATGAGTGAGCCGCCACATGTACATGTAGGTCTCTATGACTTCCGGTCGTAGGATGTAGTATTTTTCATTTTGTCTTGTAGCAATGGCCTCAACACCACCGTCAAATCTGAAGGCTTCTGGTCCCAGTTTCATGCCTAGACAATAGAAAAACATGTGCTCAAATAAATGCATTAAAAAAGGTATCAAGTTATGTAACCTACTAAATCAACTATCCTTTCAGCACAAAGCCAGGTTACCCAAAAGGTGTATAGTTTCCGAATGATACTGCAGCACCCACTGTTTTTAATATTTTTGTAAATAATTCCGAGTGGGAGAGAGCTGTTCTTCATCAACGCCTTAAACAGCAGCTCCAGTTTGTACAGTGATGCTAACATTTGCATTCTGGAAGAGTTCATATAACTAGCAACATGTGAAATTTTGCTTAAAAGACAAGGATATTTACTTTTCTATATCAAACTGGAAAATACACTCTGGGACCTGAAATGCTGTCAGGGTTATTTTTATGAGAAGATGAAAGAATCCAAAGAAATTTCCTGCACAGAAATCCACTTTCTTTGTGCAATTCTATTCTTTGCAGCGTTGTACCAACGTAACTGAGAATAAAATAATTTCTTGTGCATAAAACATGATTCATAGCTATATTGATGCATAAACGAACAGGATCCCTCTCATATTTGTATTCGCCTATAAAGAAATTGGCAAAGTGAAAAAAAAAAGCTGTCACGTTAATTACTAGAGCGAGTAGATATGATTCAGCTGCACAGAAATGATTCACAAAACAGAGCAGCCATTCTTAAAGTCACTCTTAGAGCAAAGCAGCGCTTGTTCAGAGAGGATGAAGAGTTCTCACCATCAGACAACTTCCATTCAGCATTACACAAAAATACCGACGGTCGCCTCCACAAAGTCAAACTGTCAAAGTAAGCTCTGCAATACGGTACTTACTTGTACGATCGTAGGATTCATGGCAAGTCCTGGCAATTTCAGCGCCCAGCTCGATGTGGTGGCCCGTCTTGTCGCTCGGCGCTCCGTCTGCTCCGAGAGCAAACATGCCTCCGGCAAAACAGGTGAGATGCCCCATCTTGTGTTCGAGCAGCCCACCTTTCCACTCAGCGATGTACATCAGCCCCCCGCTTGATTTGCGAATGAGGTGGGTCTCTATGGCCTGCAAAAGTACATGATTTCAAACCCTTTGCTACCATTTGGTGAAGTACGAAGGACAAAGTTGTGTCGTGTGTTGGTTGTTTTTTCTCCATATTGCCTTTGCTTATAAAGTAAAATGGATAGTATGAGTCAAGCACAGCCAAACCAACATAGATTAGCATGCATCAGTAGCAATGATTAATTTTGCTACAACTTAGAGCAATTTATGCAGTACATTTTATAAAAATATTGGACAGGCCTAAAAAACACAAGTTCCATTTTAAATTCTTTCTTTCCCTTTTGACTTTCAGCAATTTCACTTTTAATGGTGATTAGCCATCACTTCAGCTTCCATACTTCCCATTGTAATTCTGACTTAAAGGATGTAGTTACTGATAGAATTTCATGTCAATCATATGCAGGCATAACTTGTATACAAAACGCCTGACTCAGTGAGTGCGCTGAATGATGTTAGGCCTCTGAGTCTACATGGCATTCCCAAAGTCCAGGGAGTTTTCCTCCCTGGACTGAATTCTTCTGTAGTTATCAATCAAAAACATAGTCTGGAAAAAAAAAATAAGCAAGAATAAAACCATACAAATCTCCTAGAGAGAATTAAGAGTCGGTGCCATTAGCAATGAATGGTCACTGATTATGAAATCCAGGAAAACAACCTTCCCTTATGAGAGGTACAGAATTAAAACAATAGAGGAGATGCAGAAGAGCGCATTAATTGGAAGGCCACACAGAAAGCAAGCTATTATTCTTTACAGGATAATGGAGAGGAGACAAACAGTGCTATCATACATTCAGTTATCTAGCAGTACTCTGGTTTATTCTATTGAAATCCTAAGATCCAGAAACAGCACTCAACATGCATTATACAAGAGAAAAAACATGAATAAAATATCAGTACAGAGAACTATTAACAAAAAAGCCAGGATTAAAAAGAGAAGTGTTATAAAGAGAAGGTATTGATTGTAGTTGGTTATTCTCATTTAAACATCTATAAAGGTTGTTTTTATAAGTATGAAAATCTTCTCTAAACTAGAAGCGTCAGCAGAATAATTGTACAAGTTTTACTTACTAAGTAGTTTTTTTTCTGCCAAGAATGTCACATTGAAAACTACACTTTTTTTTCAGCTAATATTAGTGCAAAGCACTTAGTAAGGATGTTTTCTGCCCACCTCCAGACCCATTATTGGCTTGAAAAGCTCCTCCATCTCTTTGTTTCCTCCTTGATCGTGAGTTTTTAGCACTAGGCACCAACTGAAAAGCATATCTACATTTTAAAGCAGGAAAAAATAATGAAGATTCCTTACTTTAAATAAATCCTGCATAATTTAACCTATAAAAAGAGGAATTAAATATGAAAAGGGAAAGGTGGGAAAACAGTTTCCTCAAGCATCCAAACCACAGGCCCCACTGTGGAAGATGAAAGAACTACAGAGGCTGAGGAGGTGTCGAGCTAATTGGTGGCTGTGTATTCCAAGTGCATCAATAAAAGCTTTTCTGTCAGGTTGGGAAACTACTAGTGGTACTTTTTTTAAAAAAAAAATAAATGTTCTTTAAAACATGTCTTTTGTGCTCATTTGGGTATAGAATATTTGAATTTATAATTGAGGAACTGAAAGAACAGAGTTCAAAGAACCTGCTACAAAATGTATTAATGCATAAACAGGCAAAATTTATGAGAAGATAGAAATAACTGGAAAACTTCCAGAATCTTTTGGAATGCTGTTTGCATTTTCATTAAACGGTTTATATTTTGCAATAGGATGCCTTATTGTGGAAAACACACGGGAGTTTTGTGGGAAATAGCTTTCAAACTACTTAGGCATTCTAAAAAAGAAGTTACCTAAACCAAGTTCAGAAATCAGGAACTTTTCATTTAATTACATTTCCTTAAACCTTTCAGCATGGTATCTCACCAAATCAACTATTCTGGCAATTGTTGATAACTCTCCTGGTCACTTAGCTGTTGAGCCAGAATTTATTTAAAAAAGAAACAAATTTAAAACTAGATTGATGGCTACATTTACCTATATTCCATTTTTTTCCAGTAAAGAATGAAAGATGGAATGAGTATTACAGTACCTGACAGAAATAACAGTGACCACGCACCTTCAGAACTATAGTAACTGGACCAGAGATAATTCTTGTAGTATGTAAATGGATTTTGTGATAACCATTAGTCTTTCAGAGCTTTTTCCCCCTCTTTTGCCTCAAGATTAAAGTTCAGGTTGAAAAAAGATGACTTCCACTTGGGAAATTTAAAAATTATTCTAACAAACTGGTATTAAGAAACTAAAGACATTATGTTAGTTGATGCTAAGAATGTTGCAAAATGAAAATGTCTTTCCAAACTAATTATTCATGTTTAGTAATGCAAATCATCTTGGTTTTACAAATGGGTCCTATTAAGAACTAGTACGTATGACTATTAAAAGTTTATTAGTGTCTTATTTAAAGCTATTTTTATTAGGTAATTATTTGATATATGACAGACTCTCAAATTGCCTTGTCATGCCTTGTTCAATCATGGGTCCCCAAAGGCTAGATAACACCTATACCAACGTATATACTTTTATTAATGCTATGCTACGTAACTAATCATTTATACCCAGACATGAAATCCGAATAACTTTCAATATGTACAAATAACCTTCAGAAGCCATAAGCTCAAGTGTGCTGCACTTGCAAGCCCATCAGCACTCAACAGTCTTATTCCAGAGGACAGGAAAACAAATCCTGTAACTTGGTAAAGCCTAAACTTCGTTTGAAGTTAGATGCTTATGAAGTAATAGTTTGTAGAAGTTACACGATTTAAGAAAACTGGTCCTTTAAAAAGCGTGCAAGGCAGGGATCGGACTAGACGACCCTTGCAGGTCCCTTCCAACCCAAACTATCAGATGATCCTGTGATTCCCAGAGGGCTGGTAGCTCTTTTTGTGGCACCACGTGGTGAAACGGCAGAGCTCACAAAACCGCTGCCAGGGACCTTTGGGCTGCCAAAAACTCCAGCTCAATCTGAGAAGTTTCTTCACGGGCCATTTTCGGTGTGAGCTAGACAAACTGTTTTGGGCAGGAATAGGTTCCACTTCTCTCATCACTATTTATCCCCCCTCTGACTGAGACTAGAGAGACCAGCCGCTCGCCCTGAAACAACGTTCTCCAAAGCCTTGCTAAGGAATTTGTAACATCAAAGTTGCATGAACTTTGGAATAATTCCAGCATTGCATCCAAGTGTAGGATGATAATGAATTTGTTAGGTGTGTTCCAGTTGTTTCAGGAACTCAACATTAAAAAAAAAAGTTACAAAATCCCAGCATATTTAGAAGCCTCAGAGATGTAAATGGTTTTGATCTTAAAAAAAATGTAAAACCTGCATGAATAGAACATCTAAAAGAAACTCGCCAACATTAACCACTGATCAATGTATTCACTGAAATTTTGAACTCCTGTATCGATAACAGTACTTGCAGCATTAAGATGTGGTAAAACCTTCCTTTTCCTTGCAAGTCCAAACAAACTGTAGTTTAATTTCAGAATTTATTTCCAAACATTGTTAAAGCACTAATTCTGCAATGTATAATTGTGGTATAATGCATTAGTATAATAAAATATTTTCAAAGTAAACAATAATCAAAAATCAGTACTTGTTCAATTATCCATTCTGAATCTACACCCAAATTGCCAAAGTGCCTATCACTTATCTATTGGAAATTCACAAAACTGCTATTCGCATTTTTTTTTAATAATATGTGATGTGCAAGCAGCACATCAAACTATTTTTCAGTGAGTTTCGTGAAGGCTCTAAGTGCCATCGGGCTGGACTGAACTTTCCAAAAGACGTTAAATTTTTAAATAAGCTCGAGGTCCAGAGCAGGACTAAATCACTAGCTGGAAAACATGGACAAATGTTTTAAATGTAAAAAAAACTTCAATGCAAAGTTGAGAAAGTACCAGGATGTGGAAGAAACATCATCAGTTTAAACAAAGGTATACTAAGGGTCTCTGAACTTAAGCAGCAGGATGGTAAGGTAGAGTTACAATCCCATAGGAAAATGCGAATGTTTTATCTGCAATGCTGTGGGTGCAGTTCTGGCAGGGAAATCAGGTTACTAAAAGCAGTTATTATAAAAGGAAAATAGGTAGTATGGTGACAAAGATCCACCCAAGTGAAAGGCTCTGTTTGGTGGAATTAATTCTGAATTTCATACTTAGAATCAATTTACTTTTATTTTGATATAATTATCTCCATACTTCAAAAAGGGATATGTTTATCTGAATTGCAGCTCTATTACAACTTGGTCTCCATCGACGAGTAATTCCTTCTTGCACTGCTTGCAGATCAGGTGGTGTCATATTTATCACTATAGAGATTCTTATTTCATTTTACTGTAATGAATATTCTCAACATAAACCAATATACAGTATCTGCAAATAATCAAAAAAGCTAGAGGAGGAATGTGGTCTTTGATTAGCTGAAAATACATTATAGATGGATAATTGTTTGGAGCTGGTACAGTTTTTCTCTTAAGGAAATCAAAGTTTCATGTTACTGTTTTCCAGAATGTATTTCTGCAACCCAAATAGTAATTTTTTTCTTCCCATCAAGGTAAAGCAGAAAGACATAAAAGGTTGCAAAGATGAAGTGGCTGCAAATGCATGTTCCCAAAGGGAGCAATAGCAGATGCTACCTGGAAACGACAAAAAAGAGAAACAAAAACCAAACCAAACCAACCAACCAAAAACCCAAACAGATTGACTTTAGACTGTAGTGGACAAAAAAGGAGAGAGAGGAAGCAAATTAGAGGAAAATAACATTTGCCAGATATTTAGAGAAATAAATTTAATACATGTAAAGCTGACATGGCATAGGGTTAGCAGTGTACCTGCAAACTCTTACAGCCAGACTGACTTTGACGACTGATACAGTTCCTGGCAATTTGTGTGTGTCTGTGCTTTTATGTAAGGCTCTGCTTACAGCCCTCACTGCAATAAAGCCTTTAGCTAAATCACCTTTTTTTCCATCTTGTGGGAAACTATTCTGTCTATACAACAACTGTAAAAAAGCTCGAGCACTCAATAAGAAACACTAACAGTCCCTTTTACGGTTTGAATTGTGACTCGAATGCACCTTGTATTGTTACTCCTGGCATCCTTCTCATGAGTTTGCATGCTGAAATGATGCCTTGCCTGTCTGTCACACTGGAAGAACCGTGGTGAATGAGACATTAGGAATAGTTTAGGTTACAGGATTGCACATCGCACGTGTGTGTAATCTCTGTGATTGACAGTACCAAAGAGGAACTCTTCATTTGTTCCCAACCTGATTTCCTCCCCCTCCTGCTCCCTTTCTTAAGCCGATATGTTTTGTATTCTCTGTTTATCAGCCTGTTCCTTAACCTTTACATTGGACTGCCAGTCCTTACGCTTGCAAAATCAAGCAGAACTGGACCTTCCTAATAAATACCCGTTTTCCTCCACTCGGTTCTTCACTCCTTGAAGCTTTTCACACAGTTTAAACACCATTGTCACCACCCTCCTGCCTCAGTCCCCGACCTGGGTTTTGTGATTGGCAAGACCTTCATTTCTCCTTCGAGTTGTTTAGGACGTTGAACTGGATTGCTTAGACAGAAACACACAGGATGCAGAACTGGAGTCATCTCACTGCTCAAATGAGTAAAAAAAACAATCAACAAGCTTATTTTTAACAGGCGGTATTCTCTTGGTGGATTTTGCTGACAGGTAATAAAAATATTAACAGAGATGCCTACAGAGCACAGATGGAGGCTACTCGGGAAAAATGTTCCGCACCTCCAAGTTGCTCAACTCAGAATAAACGCGTGCCACAAAAGTTAACTCTGCAGGGATAATGAATTACAAACCTCAAAATGCAAGGTAAAACTGGAGTTCTGCTTCCTCTAACACTTAGCCATTTTACCACTCTTTTTACAATACCTCATTAATTATGATTAATCAATTTCAATGACTACTTCTGTTTTAACAACAAAAAACAGGTGTTTCATTTCCTACCTCAAGATGTCTCCGTTGCTGGAGATAAAACTGTCATAGTTACATATTTCCATACCTTAATAAATCTGAAACGTCAAAAATATGATCCTAGTTCTATATTTCCAGGGTTTATAATGTTTGTTTTAAGGATAATTACAACTCTGCAGGCTTCTTTACCACAAAGTGCTATAAATTATCTCAGTCCAAACTTTTAATATATTTTTCTTCCTCCAGGAATGATCCTCATAAACAGTATTTTGACAATTTGAAGCAACAGTGAGTATGAAAGAGAATTCTATCATGCGATACCTCCAATAATAATTCAAATGTATAATGTCAATTGCTTACTTATTTATTTTAGTATTTACAGCTTGTACCAATAACTTTTATTGCTTCGAAGCAGCACACAGCAGGCAGGTCAGGATTATTGTGGTTTTGCATGCTGTGAGTTTCTAAGTCAATTGCCTGTTTTCTTGATTTTAAGTTACTTCCCTCATCTTTTCTCTGTTGAGTTGATCTAATGCAATAGATGCTTTTCTTCAGCAATCTTCATAATTAATCAAATTTATCATTTATCCAAAATTCCGATGAGTTTATTATGAGAAGTTCAAGATTTGCATTATCTATTATTACAGATGTTTTGGAGATGGCAGAGAAATATTGCACCTTTTTTTTTAACTTCATATTTATTTGTTGATTCTGTTTTCTTAAATATAATTCATACAGGTTTTGAATATGTATTACAAGATTCATGAATCACACAAAAGCATACAGTCAGAAAAACTAGGATGGAGTAAGAAGTTCAAGCCCTTGTTAAAATTTATTCAAATACTTCTGCCACAGAAAAGTGGCATCTTCTTATGCTGAGGTCCTCACTGCTTAGGAAATCACGCTTTAAAAATCAAAACTGAATTCTGAATACAGAACTTTCATTTGTTTAAACACAATCTATAAGAAACATTTCAAAAGTAACAAGGCACTTACTGCTTTTGGACTTAAGACTTGTTACACATGGAGGTGCCTAAGTTTTTAAATTGGAAACGTTAACAAGCATTTAACTACTATGATACCTATCCATCTGATCACTGAAAAGATGATTAAATTCTAGGGGAAAGCTGATCATTTACTTTTGTCTGAAAATCTACTTATGCCTTTTTTTTTTCCCCTGTATAGATATATTATATATAGATATCTCTCTCTATATATATCTATATATATAGAGATAGATATATATTAATATATAGATATATTTAAGAGCAACAATGCTCTTGCAGTAAATGTACTTAATGCTGGCTGCTACCAGAAAACTAGATTTATTCATATTCTTAAAACATTATTAATGGAATGGCATGAATCAAAGCAAGTCACTCTCAAAATGTTACCATTATCTATTTCCTGAACATGCTAGAATATTTATTGCTCCTGACAAGCTTTTCTGCTGTCAAAAATAGTATAAGTAGTAAGGACATGGCTGCTCTGATGACAAGAGCAAATCCACAAGCAAAAAGGGGAACATTTCTCTCGCAGGACATTTCCAATTAAAATCTCCTCAAAGAGTTCCAACAACGTTGTATCTTGCTGTTTCTCCTGACAGCCCATAAACAAGCAAATATTTTAAGAAGTACTTTCTATAGTCCAAACTACAGGCATCGTGCAGCTTAAAACTCTGCAGAAGCCTGTCTTTACTTTTGCTGCTTTCTGTATGCAGCTGTAGAAAGTTGCAAAACTCCTGTCAAGAAGAAAAATATAATGAGGAGAATAAAAAGGAGCAGAGAGTCCTCTGGACGTTCTCATCTGTTAAGCGTAATGAATCTTGTGTTCCTACATAATCCAGCTATACTATCGCTATGTGCAGAACACCAGTGCAGCTGCGTGATAAATATTTTAAACATGACAGCTGACAAAATATGCAAATAAACTGCCTGTTTATTCATTTTCCCACATTTAAGTTACAGACAATACCCCCGCTCCAAAATGTATACACTAGGAAGGCTGGGTCCTTTGCACCCACTGTTTCATCCTGAAGATCCACTTGCCCAGGCAGACTTTTCCTATTATATATTTCCTTGAAAGCCAGGAAGTGCTCAAGTATTGAATATTCAATTCATTAACAGACTGTTGGCTTTACCCAGTATGACAAATGATTCTAAGTGAGTTGTTGCCGTTCTGTCGTTGTCCACATCAGTTATGTAGTTTTTAAGATCACTCCGATCACTAAACAAACCACTTCAGGCAACTTAATGGAAACTGCAATCAGCACAGAGCAGCCACCAGACTGCCACCACGGTTAAACAGGCCCTCATGAAAGCCTGGAGATGAAAAGGGCCTCTCTGCCAATATCATGCTTTCAGTTTGCTAACAGCACTTTGTTCTCTCCCTCATTTCAATGAGAAAGGAGTCTACATGGATTTGTTTTATCTCTCTGAAAGGCTGAGATCTTGACAGCTCCGAAAAATATTTGCTACTTAATGCCGACAATTATATATACCAACTCCCTACCCAAACACAATCAAAATCATATAGCTTCCCTTTGACAGAGTACAAACTGAGTAAACCAAGGCTAGTCTCAAAAATTAGCCACGTGCCAAAAAAAAAATAAATAATTGATCCTATATGTTTTCTGTCTGAATATTCAAAATCCTGAGGCCAAAAATGACTTTTCCCCCTTTTGATACCCAGGAAAGGTTACTGCATTCCTCAATGGCTCAGTCCAGCCTAGCAGCAAGCTGGCTTTCAGGAGCTGCTGAAATCCGACAGCAAACAGCTGTGGCACCGCTTCACACCACCTTTTCTTCCTTCTGCTCTTCCCATGGTTTGCACTCCCGCGTGCTAGGTTCTCCAGAGATCACCAGTTTTCTCGTTGCAATCTTCTGAGCGGTTGTTACCCAGCAAGAAAAATTAAACAATCTAAATGTCTGAAAGTAAACTACACTGTCTAAAGGTAAAAACTGCGGATCGCACGGGGCCACCGTGGGCTGACCTGACCCGAGTCGCTTGGGAAGCGCTGGCGAGGGCCTCTCCCTCTGCCTGTGACGTTCTTCTGGGCCATGTCACGGCTCTATTTGCAGCCTTTAGATACGTCACTTCTATAGAAATACACTGAGGAGGGGATGAAGGCAGCATCAGAGAGAGAGAGAGAAGAAATATTTAAGATGCGGAAAGCTTGCAGCAATGGCCATAAATAAATGGAATGGGAAAATTAACAGGAGTAGTGGGAAAATTGCCCTTCAACTTAGAAGATTAGGGCTGACACATTCAAGAGGGGAGGATTTGATGCAGTTGCTGTGACACCACTGTTGCTAGACTAGACAGAAGTGACCCCAGAAGGTCCATTTTTGCTCTAAATGATCACGTTCTCCTACTAAACCTACTTGATCGTGTCTTAGAGATCAACTGTGTTAACTTAAAAGAGTGAGATGGTTCCTGTCCTGGATACTTGCAAAGACTGATGGATTATTCTGTGGCCAATTACATCCTCCAAATACGACTAAAAGCCGCATACACATTTGTTGAGTAACTGAATGTTGCATGCTATCCACTGAAACCAGTTTACGAAGATCGCTTACTTCCTGTATTATGTGAAACAGGCCATTATATGCATTGGTTTTCAAAAGAGAAAAATAACTTACATTAAAAAGGCATCCGCTTGTCTTTTTGTGCAAATTCTGGAGTTTATGAATCCCTCTGATGCCCTTATAAATACATTCATATTATACTCTGGCATGCCCTTTTCCCATTAGGAATAAACTCTTCCTTAAATGGCATCAGCAAAATATGCATTTTATTCATGGCAAGCACAAAAAGTTTTTAAATCTAGTTTGACATCTTAGTTATTGCTTTTAACTTAAGCCATAATACAATCTATAGATGCTACAAAAATTCAAATAGAAAGAACTCTTTGTTTTTAATATGAGTTACAGAACGACGTAAGAAATAACCCCAAAGCTTTATCTAAATGAATTTCAGCTTTTCACAGTGAACTGTAACTCACCATATATTTCAATTTGTGGTTTCTGGATAGCGGAAGGTATTGAATTAGGCATCAAACATTCACTTCGCTTTTTCAGAATTTGGTGGGTCTGTGGCTGGACCAAATTGCCAGGAATAATCACACCATTCCCTTTGGCGTAGTCTTTAAAAGATTCTGACAGCGTCAGGGGAAATTTATCTAAGAAAATACGAAGCAGACTCAGAATGCCCAAACCATGTAGGCTTAGTCATAAAGAAAGACTGCAGCTTGTGCAGACACTTAAATTAGCTTTAATTTAGATAAGTAAGGGATCGATAGCAATAAAGCCCATATCAGGATGGATTTCAGAAGGGGTTAGTTACTCCAGCGAAGAACCTCACATCTCAGTGGGGCCCAGCCGGTCTGCAGTTTCTGTGAGACGGCATCTTCCCTGCTCTTTTCTGAACAAACTACGTTACAGCATCGAGCTGTTCCTCCACACGCTGCATGTACACTTTCAGCTTTGGCACAGAGGTACCTCGGTATAGAAAACAGAGAACATGAAGACCATTGCTCAGAAAAGAGGGGAAATAGCATTCAACCAACAGCCTGGCGAAATCTGGCACATATTTAGCGATCATTTGGCCCTCCCAAATACTGGTAATGCTGGACAGACACGATGCTGGGACTTCTTAAAAGCTGCTAATAACTAAAAAATGTTAAGATAATAGGTACTTTAAATCTAGTTACACATAGCAGAGCTCAGACCCTGTCATTGCCAGTTTCCAGAACAGCTGTACTAGAAAAAGCACGTTTCTTTATCGTGTGCGTCTATGCACTAGCACTTAGCTTGTGTAAAAAGGTATTTAAAAGAAAAACCTGATGTTATTAAACCAGTGGAAGCAGAAGACTAGAAGCAGATTTGAGGTGCTTCAAAATGCCTTCCATGGTAAGCTGAATTCATACCGTATCACCAGACACTTTGTTCTCTCTTTTTGGCTGCCAACCTAATGGCTGAGCTATTAAAGTATCACTGTTCTTACGTTATAGACTCAAATCCACTCAAACCTAATTTAAAATTCACCTTTTGCTCTGAAGCTGAAACCATGTTAGCAGTGAAAATGAGGCCGACTGCATCCAAATCTGCACTTACAAAATTAAAGGCAGCATTTTCTTAGCAGAGGATACTTGCTCATCAAATTTACTACCACCACAGATCACACCCTCCCTCAAATCATCACGACTATTCTCTCTAATGAAAAAAAAGATAGTTGCAATGAGCCAGGGTTGTATTTTTGTAATGCCACCACTTTTTGTGATATGGGAAGTAAAAGGAGACTTATGTCTCTTCCCTAGGGAGAGCACATTTCCAGATGTATGAACGAATACGCAGATATTGCTCAGCATCTCCAAGCCGTGTCTGCAGAGGCACTGAACACACATACACTTAATAAGAGATAAAAGCCCTGGCCCTAGAGAGCTCCCAGTCAAAACAGATGAAAGGATGGGGAAAAAAGAAGTAATATTATCCTCTTTTTTTATATATATATATATATATATATGAAAGCAAAGAACTGAGAAAGTAGGTCATTTGCCAAAGACTGGAAGGAAAGCCTGTAAATATGAATTTAAACTTAATACTTCTCAAGTCTCAATCCAGTGTCACAAAACCATTATTTCTCCCCAAACCATTATTTCACCCAAAACAGCATATTAAGGAAATACCATAAATAACAGAGAAAACTGCAGACCGGAAGGATCATAAATAAAATACCACATAGAAATGTAAGTATGAACAATTCCTATTTTTGAAAACTTGCTCATGTGTCCAATTTGAATAACTGGCTGTTTCCCAGAAGCTGGCAAATATATGCCTCTTGTAACAAAAAGTCATTGTGCAACAAAACCTTCTATTTTCATTTATAATTATCTACCATAACATATTGATCCCTGTGTTGACCACAATCAAAATACTCTAATGGCTGAAATATGAGGTCAAAACACAAGAAAGGAACTCCCTTCTGGGTATAAGGAAAAAGGACAGAAGAAATATATTTTGAGAAGACTGAGGAAAAAAGAATTTAACTTCTATCTGAGAGCTACTTGTAGTTTCATTATTATTGCATATTTTATACTTTTCTCCTCCATTATCAGAGAGAACTGACTGTATTGCAGTTAGAAAAAAACCCCTATACTTACTAAACTCTCCCCTTTCCCACAGTATCTGTATTCCTCTAGCATTTATATTTTATGAAGTCTTTTTAAAAGAGAAATGAATTCTTAAAAAAAAAAAACCCACACTGTGTTGGCAAAGATAAAAATCCCTCACATTGCCCCCAAAGCCTCTCTCTTTAGGATTATTATAGATTAGATTGTTATGGAAAGGGAGATTTAAATATCTTATTTACCTGAACAGCATCATAATACATTTTCTTGCCTTCTTCATCTGTCTTGTCTGACATCAGCCACGCCTTGAGCAAATATTCATAAAAGCTATCCCCAAGCCCTCCAATGGAGACATGATCTAGAAAGAGATTCAATAGCAATTTCATCTTCAGCCTGGGCAATAAAATACAATTACAGTTGGAAACAATGCCTTTAATGATCTCTTCCTACAACAATCTTTAATAGATTTAAGCCTAGAACCTCAGTAAAAACTTAGCTGGTACATACAGAGAATTATTTTTTTAATCGCTAAAATTTTCATTAAGGTAAAGCACCAGAGTCATTTAATGTGCCACAATGTGCTACAGGAGTTCATGGCAAAGAAACAAGAATTTATATGTTTAACATCTAATTCATGTAGTCTATCCCATACAAAAATGTGGTAATCTAAGTTCTTTTTTATTCTAAAAACAGGGGAAAAAGTAGAAAGTGATCTCTAATAAAGGCCTTCCCCTCTTAGCATGCAGACGTTGTTTTTATTTGTTCTTTTATTCACTAATGTTCCATTTAAGTCATTTTATTAAAAAGGCCGAAATGTTTTCGCTCCGTACTGTTGTGTTTAATTTCAGGTTATTTTATGGTATTTCAAAATGCCGACCCATATGTTTAAAAATAATACTACACTTTTGAACATCTGGCTGCTCTCAGAACTCAGCAGTAGTTCTAGAAGGGGAAAAAAACCAAAAAAACTCAAACAACCACCCAGTTTTCCACCTCTACAGAGGATTATTGCTATCACACTGCTTAATCTGTGCTGACCGTGTGACAAGATCTGGTGCTAGGGCTGCTGTGATTATTCAGCCGCACACGTTGAGGACGCGGCCCCGCAAACACCGGCACCACAGCAGCCGGACCGTTCAACACCGGTTGCTCCAGTGACGGGAAGGCTGGTGATGCTCTCAGCTGCTTGCGCAAGGTCGCACTCACCTGCTCTCCAGGAGCCTGAAACATTCCTGCCAAAATTTTAACGGGCTATCAAGGTTTCAGCATAGATCCCCTAGACACAGGAAATACTAAGAATACATATATGTGTGTATATATATATGTGTGTGTGTGTGTGTGCGTGTGTAAAGTGCTTCTCTAAGCTCCACTAAACTAAAAACACTAGACAGAGGTTTTATTTTTTAAGCTGGTTCTCCTGTTAACTATAAGGGATTTGGCATTTATTGAGTCTTCAGCGAAAAGATTTCAGAGTGCTTTACCAGGACTACTCCTTCACAACTGCCCATTTTACAGTGAGGAAGGGGTCCGCTAACTCCGCCTGAGCCATCCAGGATGGAGATGTGGTTACACGTACCACGCAGCAAGTCTGTGAGTCACACCACAAAATTCTAGGCATGAGAAACGCAAACCGTAACCCAGGCTCGTAAAGCGAGATGCAGAAGGGTTTGTGGTACAGAGTTTACGATTCCCAATGCCTAACTCTGATCTTAGCTTCAAAGTTATCCCTCTGTTGGTGGAATTCAAAAGAACACAAGAGAATTTGTTTTTAAACTCCCCAGGATCTTCTCTTCATGCAATGCCTCCTCTTTCATCTACTGAACAGGTTGCAAAGCCATGCAAATGTAGAGGATATACTTTTTTTCTATTCAAACTTTATTAAGTGTCTTTTTCCTTCACTAGCTTGTGACATCCAAAAACTGATTTAGTTTTCCAAATGTATCCTGTTCCTTTGCCTAACAAATACATTGTACCATCAAATCTAGGTTATAAACGACTTCCCCCCGACCCGCTTTGAATATATTAAATTTCTAGAAATAATACACCATTTATTTAATTAAATGTTCATGATCCAAAAGGAAAAGAGGCTTCTTAAAGAAAAAAAAAGCCAACATTTTCTGTGATCAAAGGCTGATCTTTGAACAGCAGCATTTAAATGACCTTTACGGTTTCCTAAATAAATTACCATAGAAACCTCTGACATTTGCAAACTAAATAGCACAAGCGCAGTTTCATCAATAATAAGCCCTGTTATTATATACATTATTGCAGCAGACAAATCCAATTGACGCATGCTGCAGCAAATCACTGTCAGTTTACTGTCAAAATAACAAGGGCTAAATGAATTTACAGGAACAATGGCAGTGATCCAGCAGTGTCCTTCACAGTCACAGCTTTGCTAGAGAAGAAATGTTCAGAAACTATTCCCCTCCCTCCCCACTTGATGTCTGAGAGATAATACTTCTGTCTTGTATCAATTAAGGGTCTAGGCTTTTTTTCCTGCTGTACTTAACTGGAAACAGCCTAGAAAAGCAATCTCACATAAAACATCTCTCAAGTCTTACTTTCTGATCTAGTATGGGAAAAAAAAATAACAAATCAATGTCTGCAAACGGAGGCAACTGAACTGAAAGAGATGCAACAAGATCAAATTTGCTTTTGCTGCTTCAGCATGGTGGGGGCTGACCCACATCAGCTTCTGAGCCCATCATTTGCACATGCAGGAAGCTATATTTTTGTCAATAAAACATGCTATAGAAAAGCAAAGCTGGTGTGAACTGCAAGTTTTCCTGCGCGCACCAATACAAACTGGCATTTAACGAGGAGTACATGAGTTTTAATGCTTTACAAAGCTGTGCTAAACAAACACGGGTAGCAAGCGGGCACACAGCTCTCAGACCTGTAAGTGGATGTCGGAGCTGATACCACCACGCTAACTGGAGTCGATGGTTATGGACGCTGAGATGTCACCAGCATTATGGCACGGTGACCTGAGGGAAGCCTCACCGTGCAGTAGACTGGAAGGCTTTCTAAAATGATGGGCAGAGTTCTCATTCATAAAGGAAAATGGGCTTTGCCTCGATGGGACAACACAACTGATCAGCACAACTTTTTTGGACATCTTTTTAATTTAGAGTGAGATGCAAAGCATTCAAAAATATATTTTATTCAATAAAACACTCACTCTTTGCCGCTGTGAAAATTATCTATCCAGAGTGCGGCCAGTGCCATAAAGACTCCAGAACCTCACTTTCACCTTAACTGCATCCTAAACAAACTACTGCATTCAAGAACTTCTCCAGTCCTTTCCCATAGTATAACTAGCTCCAACACTGATAATCTACAGGACCATCTCATCTGCAGTGTGTCTTTTGAGACCAAGAGAGCATATCTTGCTTGTTTCCTTTCAGTAATTTACAGAGGAAGAAATAGGACATTGAGCCACATGAACGGGATGGTGGCAGACTGAATCTAAGCAGGAAAAGTGGAAAGAGAAGAAATAGGGTCTCTAGATCGTGGCTCTGCACACCATGTAGGCTTCGAACATGTTATGAAGGCAACGTACAACAAGAAAAGGCTCAGTCATCATGAAGGAGCTAAGAAGTTCAAATACTTGAAGCATTTTGTTATACTCTTTCCCTTCGAATTTTGGTGTCTCCAGTAATGGTCCCAAGAGGATTAATGCCATGACACAGTTGTGTTTAGTTCGCTCCCTCAGTTGTTGGCAGTAAACTTCAACAGAAGTCACAGCTGGTATTAACTTGAAATACTTTTTTTAATCTTAAGTGAAGCCACACCACTCTAAAAATATGGAATTTGATTCAGATGATATGATAATGCTTCCTTAAACAGCTACTTCAGAGATCACTTTAGACTTTTGAATAAAATACTTCTGTAGTCTACAAATTTATTTCCAAAACGATACATATTCAGACATTTCCCCGCTTGCACAAGCCACACTGAAAGATCAAAGAAATGTACATTAAAACACAGCAAGTAGGATTATTATTTTTATATTTGTAGTATTTTTTACATTGTCTGGAACCTCAGATATAATGTGAGTTTTTATATCTTATAAAAGTACTTGATATATATACAAATCCACATAACAGGGATTGAAAGAAGGTAACAACTGCAAACAGCACACTGATAGACAGGTCATAGTAACAAAGAAGTGAATGACTTACGCTGGCCCCACTGGCCACTGCTGGGATTCAGATAGTTGGGGTAAAGGCCCTCCGGTTTATCCAGTCGATTTAGAACTTTTCGAATATTCATTACCTATTGGAAGGGTACATAACACTGAGCACTGATGCATTTCCCACTCCCCTCACCACCCCTCCCAATAAAAGTGTCAGTATAAAAGTATTAAAGTGCAAATATCCCTAAAAATTTTTTTAAAAAAGCCTTATTCAACACAGATACCTGAATATCTCTGTGCAGTCATGTTACCACTAACGAAGATCCTGATATCATCCCTTTGAAACTCATTTTCACTGGGGCCCACATCAGCCTTGCGGTTGCTTTCAAAGGGCCGAATGTAATTTTAGGACTGTATAAATGTGTATTCAGGCCCCCAGTGAAAATGAGTTTGACACCCCTGCTCTAAGCTGATATCATCACGTAAATGAGCTCCTCAAAAACCCTGGAATTGCTGTATCAAGTATCAGTAATGGAACAACACATGAGAAGTGAGCTCCCAAGTTCAAGACTTGCCATATCTCGCCCATCCACAGGACACTGAAATTCACAGAGGCTGGTTGCCTTAACTAAGCTCAGATACTTCAGCATTATATCCCTCATATACCCAAGTCAGAAATGGTGTTAAATATTAAGCCTCTCACCCAGGTCAGATGCAGAGGGGAACTGACAGGCAGTTTTGCCTGGAAAGGAGGGCACTGCTGGAGCCCAGCTCCAAACAACCAGCGGGACCCCGCGCAGCCCCGAGCGCTCTGCCGGCACCGTTAAGGAGCTCGCTACAAATGAGAGGCCCGAGGAAACAATTACCATCCAGATGTTCTGCAGCTGGAGGCTTCCGGCAGCACCATCCATTGCAGAGCACAGGAAATAATTCATGCTGAATTTTAACATTCACAGAAAAAGCAAATGTAGCAACTTGGGAGAATGAAGATGGTGAGCGCCACAGACCAGAAATCGTAACAAAAAGGTACTGACAGCTTCATTATAACACCCTGAATGCCTAGAGATCAAGTGAACTAGCTGCTGAGAAAGAAGATAAATTAGCTACACCAAGCCGCAAAAGGATTTCTGTTGTGGTTCACAAACTGCCTTCTGCATCTTGACATTGCATTGCTCACAGTCATCGCCCAAACGCAGACTGCAAGGAGTGCTAGACCTATTTTAATGAATTCTTCTATGAATACTTCCATGCAAAGCTTATTCCAGTGTTTCTTCTTTATCAAGTGTACCAGCCCTGGAACAGCTTGCCTCGAAGGGCTCTGGAATCACAATCTCTAAAGGGTTTTAAGAGCAGCTTATACAAGCAAATTTCCAGCATCTTGCAGCTACAGCTCGATGCCACTTTGGAAGAGAACCATAGGGTAGGATTTTTAACATACACAACAATTTGATTGTCTCTTAATAGAACAGATGCTACACTTTAATTTACCATAAATGTCAAAAGATAATTGAGCTACCTAGTAAGTTTGTTTCTGTCTGTCCCTGGGTGCTGCCACTCCTCACCCACCCCGTTCATATTTGTTTAAGAGAAACTCTGTCTTTCAATTCATCCCTAAGTGCGCTCAAATTGCCAGGAGTTTGTTTCACAAAATTTATTCCAGTACTGACAACAGTATCACAGCAAAGTCATTCAGTCCTTTAAGTCTGGTACAACTAGTATTCATTTTAGATTTGACCATTACTTTTAAACCTGCTGCCAAGCATTTGTAGCCTAATTATTAATTAGATTATTAGATAGATCGTATCAGTTTTAGCTAACATGGGGCAGCTGGAGTAAGAATACAAAATCAAAACAAGTGGAAGTTTTAATGAGAGAAGAAAACTCAAACCAAACCAAACGATACAGTGTATTATAAAGAACAGGACTTACTGACTATTTATGCACCAAAAACCAAAGCAAAATTGCTTAGGTGGGAACTGGGGAAAGCAGAAGAGCTTCTTTCCATGGCTTAAGCAAATAAAAAGTATCCACAGACAAAGGTATCAAATTTTGAAAGAATCAGTAAGCATGACAACTGTTTTGTCAAAGGATGTATTTTTTTTTTCTCACCTCAGTGCTTTTTGACCTTACTGACAGTAGTGATATTACACAGCATTTTGAAGACTACACTTGCTGAGATCACACAAGGTAGCCACGGTGCTTTGCATATAAGCATCACATATTATCCTCAATATAATGTCAATCTTTGTTTTCACCACATTCAGGTGAAGTACTGAAGAAAGCTCTACAGTCTGATTGTTTAATGTGATACTATTTAGAACATAAGCAGAAATGATATGTTTTATGGGCCCAAGTAAGTGCTATATACAAGAAGATGCATCACAGTGATTTTGGAACAGATTTTTGACTTCATAATACAAAACCACTCCAAGGTGATTAGGAAAACATCTACAAAATATCTACCTCCTGTGACAAATGCTTACAACTGAGGAAAACCCAAATCTCTCCCCAGAGATATCTCTCAGTATGTGCTTCATCTTTTACAAGATGACTTTGACTGGACAGTCTAACCTTTTCAGCAAAGACAGGGTTTCCAGACAGGTGGCTCAAGTGTACGAACTCCAGATGCAAAGTCCCAAATTCTGCCAAAATGCTGCTGCCGCCAGACGCCCAAGGCCAATTTCGACCGATTCCACTAAGGTGGGGAGGAAGAGAAATACAGAAAAGAACCATGAGCATCTATAAGACAACATGAATAAAACATAACTGGTAGTAGAGAAGATAATTAATTTTAAATGCACTTAATATCTGCATAAGAAACCACGCTTCGGCAGCCTTCCATGACTTCACTGCAAGACCTTGAATTACTTTGGTCTAGTTCTGCTTAGGATTGTGAAATCACTTATTGCAACATGTCAGTCTTTTAGCTCATGAATAGCTCCATTACACGTATCACTGTACCAGTGTTTCACTGTATGATATCAAGTTTAAAGACATTACAAAAACCACTGAGTATGAGAAAACATTCTCATACTTCACCTGTTTTCCCTGTATTTTAGCACAACACTCTGCAATTCTAACTCTTCCTTCTACAGTGCAATTGTTTATTAACTTAAAATACCGCGTATATACAGCATAGGCTTTAATTTAAAAGTAGCACAGGCAGTATATCCTTCTTAATACCTGAGAATTTCATAGAGTAGGATATCTATGCACTGTCTGTCCGAGCACTCTTACCAGGATGAGTAACTTCAGGTTTAATTAAGACCTGAAGACACTTCACAGCAAAATTAATCTCAGGTTTTGTGCTGAGAGTAGAGAAAAGCACATTTATTGCTAAATCCCCACTAGAAACTAATGCTAGTTGAGATTCAGGCTGAGAAGTCTGCTAAAGTTTCACTCCATAAAAGGGTTTTTTTCCCCTTGAAATTTGCAGCAGCAATATTCAGAAAAACCCTTGAAATTAAAGAAAAGCTAGCCAGCTTTCCGGAGCATCTAGGTGAATGATCATCTGTTAGACAAGCATATTATTAGCATGAATGTGAGATATAAATATACTTATTAGGTACTGGAATGCCTTCCTTATTTTCAAGTTGTAAACAGCATTAAACACACATTAATACATATAAATAAAAATTTAATTTTACTTTAACACATAAGCAGCCACTACAGTCATTAGTTAGCACTTGCACAACCATGAAAATTGGGTGTTCTTCCTGTGTTAAAATGCAACTCCTATTATGAAAACAAAACAAAACAAAAACCAAAGCAAAAAGCCAAGAAACCCCATCTTCAGTTCACCATGACGGAAGTCCTCAGTTGAATTAAAATTTCTTCTACAAAAGGTCAAGTATCTATAACGGAAGTTTAACCAATATAATGAAATGAAGACTCCATTAAATTAATTTCCCCTCTAACAATATTAACACATTAATTTGACATTTCTGCCACACACATAAAATAAAAACAAGTCATTAAACTTTTAAAGAAGAGTAAAGGCTACAAATAATGAGCACATTGGTGTTCTACTTAAATGCCATGGCTTTAAACCATGCAACACCTTCGGCTGCCTGGCCTTGAGCTGAAGGCACCACTGGAACGCACGCAAGTGCCATCAAAAATAAACCCAGAACATTACCTACTGATAGGTGGACTTATGGTGTTTATTTCTGAAGAGCCATAGCATCTGTCAAATACTCCCTATAGGTATGATATAGATTTTCCCAGACCACCAAGCACTGAAGTGACTAAGCTTATCTGAGTGCTGAGTGGAGGGAGAACTCGTGGTGCAAAAGGCAAGAGAACAGAAGAGGCTCTCCTGGCTGACCATAAGGGTGTGAGGGGCTGGGACACGCGGAAGTCCTCTGATGCAAATGATTGTCCAAAATCCCAAAGGAGAAAAATGTTTCTAATCTTCATAGCTGCAGACAAAATCAATAACATAATGAAATCATGGTACTGCAAAGACCTATGCAATCCAACTTGGATACGGTATTTGTATGACAGAAACAGAAGTTTTATGGGATCTGAATATCTCACTTTAAGAGTAATCTTATGAAGACTGGAGTACTTTTCACACTCGACGAAAAGAAAATTGAAGAGAAAAGCCCACCTGGCTTACAAGCTGTCTGCACTTCAGTCTACTGTGGGTCAGAATTTTTCCAAATAGTGAAATAAAAGCATCAGATACTACAGAAAATAGGATCAAGGTGAATGCTGCAGACAACATGTCTGGAAACCTTTTATCTACAGACCGAAGAGCTGACAGCGACACACTGGTTATTCACCCAAGAAACAGGCACCACCTCTGGAACGCCCTGACCCAAGTCCTGCCTAAATGCTGATTTCTGGATGAAAATATTTTAGCTTGTTTCCAAATCACCCATATTAAAAGAGATGACATAAGACACTACTGGTAGATAAAGCTCACCAGAAAAACAAACAAACATACATGAAATATTTCGCAGTTTTGCAACGTTATTATGTTATGGTGCAAGTGGCAAAAGCCCACTTCTTTTTCTATTAAATTTCTCAATAAATCTCAAAGTGGAAACATCAAGCTGTTCCTGCAGCAAGGCACCAACCCAACTTGCCACAATCATAATAAAGTCCCTACTTGTGCTCCACTACCATGTCTGCTGGTATCAACGCAACCTGTCAGAACGTACTGCATTTTGTTAACCAGAAAAATTTCCAAGCAAGGCTATCAAGAGGTTTTCTGCATGCAGCAATGTGTTTTACCATGAGTGGAAGATTCTTCTTGTTTAAGATGGGTTGAAGACTGTAAACTTGCATTCTTTACTTTTAATGCAAGAAAAGTAGAAAGAAACATCTATGTTGCATCTATGTACTATTTAATGTAGCTTTTTTTGTTTTCAATTGGGACAGCTGATTAGAAAAAAAAAAGGCATCAACATATTTCTTGCAAATCTGCAAAATAACAAGGATATCTGCTGGTTTAGTCTCAGATGGGTACTTCAAGTCAAAACTGACAAGCTTGTTTCAACAAGTGGTAGACCCAAAGAACTGCCATTCGGTACCTTAACTATTCTTCATGCAACCTTCAGCTGTGGATGTCTGCTCTTATGTCATATATTTTATCTTTGGGACCAATGAAACAGGTTAAGTTTTCCACGTTCCTGCATACTAACCGAAGCAGACACAGTATTGCTTCTGGTTCCATTTAACTCTATCCTTATTTTAAGGTGATAGTCCGGTGTGCAGAGCTCTGCAGATAGTTGCTGAAGAGATATTACTAGAGCCCGGAAGATACTCAACAAAGCTCTCAGCATAGAGAATGAGATTTCAGAGTCTCTGATCCTTTCTGACCAGGGAAAATAGACACTGGCAACAGATTCTTGTATCAAAAAAACAGAAACTGAAGAGGGTGCTCTTTATCCACACACCCCCCCTCCAAATTTTGCTAAATGTTGTATATTTAAAGAGAACAGGCCTCAAGCAAGAGGAAACTTGAACAGATGAAGAGATATGCTGAAATGGAAAAATACTTCTGTGTCAAGGTTTATAAACGGTGAGTGCATTTATAAATGACATGAGGTGCCCTAGAAGATAACATGCAAGAAATAAGTGTAATAGCTCAGTAAATCTTAATAACCAGACATTGTAAAATACTGATTTCTGCCCAGCACTCCCACTCAGACATTTTTCAAGCTCTTCACCAATATTATTATTGGGGAGTCCAAAAAGTTCTCCACAGTTAAACAAGTCAATGCTAGGTAATCATTTACTCTTCAGCCACAGAGTCAATGCTGGGTATCTACTTACTCCTCAGTTATGAAGTTATGGGCTGTCTTCCTAAGTTTTGAGATGCAAGCCTGGGGCTCTGGTGAAACATTTTATTTCTACTCCACATTTTAGCAAAACTATGTATAACATTGCAAGTTCCCACACTTTTTCTCCCAAGGTCGCCCATTACTCAAATCAAGAAACCACAGCAGCGATCTCAATGGTCTGGGAATTTGAGGGATATTCAAATGGGATTTTCAAAATGTGACTCTGTCTCTGAGCTGCACAAACTTATGTGCAGACTACTCATCTCAACTAAAGAAAAGTGAAGAACTGAAAACTTTCTGCAGCTTATTTTTATGCAGTTCTTCTTCCAAAATGGTTTCATGTCCCAAATGCCTTGTAAGCTGATAAATGCATTCTTCAGGAAGAGACAGATCCATACCGCCATAGGCAGAGGACAGCAAAGGGGGCCCAGGTGTGACACTCGCCCTTCGTATTAGCTGCAACACTTTATCTTGCTTTCGTTGTGTAATTTACTTTGACATTGTATTTTTCAATTTTCCTGTGTTGATACACTACAACCTGCACCAAGTGTCAGTCATGTTCTGACATCAGAGACAGAAATGAAATTCCTTCTACACTTCAGGAAGGAAGGAAAAAAGAAGCCACACTATTCAAACTTGCTTGAAGTCTCAGAGTAGTGCTAAAATAATTTCAGTTTACAGGCCGCTAATGTATCTCAAATCATGGTGCCTAAAATAATAGTTTTATATCACTTAAAACTCATTAAAATGTCTGTAAAATATTAATACATCTATAGAACTCATTTCTATATTATTATAACTACTGTTATAGGTAGTGTTATGTGATTAAGTCAAATCTGAAGTGAGGATCTGGCTCAGAAGAGTGCATTAAAGCAGGATCATCACTGGCTTATGATATGTCTCATTTATTTTATAAACTTTGTTACTGAACACAGAGTCCCCCAGATTCTGAAAGACAATGTTTGTAATTCTGTTGTCGTTCATTCTCAGGAAGTATGAGCCTCACTGACCTGGGCTGCTGGTAACTCAACTCAGTATTTTTCCAGCAGACCACTGTTGTACATAGGAACAGAAAGTATGAGATTCAGTATCGTTTCCATTATGTACAGAATGTACCAGGAGAGGGAACCATAGAGGAAATATAAACATGTAAAGGTGTTTTTCTAAATTACTAAATTTCAGAGGCACAAGAATATTTACAAGATTTTTAAGAAATTACATTACATCCCCAATATATATAAATCAACAGTTAATTTTCCACTGAAAGGAACAGCAAATCCTCAGGGAAACTGCACAAATACTTCAAAGGGTCTAAACACTTATCAAATCAAAATTCTTGCCATCAGCGAGAAGAAGTATTTCAGTCTCTGCAGACCATTTGTTTATTACACCCCAACCTCTCCTGGAGGCTGCCAGGACAACTCCACAAGCTGGAAGCAGAGCAAGGCTTCAGAACTTCAGTATTTAATTCAAAAGGCAAAACCAGAACTTGACAGTCAGTATCCTTCTGCAGACTTAGCCAGTAAAAAAGGTGAAAGGCCAGAATAAAAGAGACCTTGCCGCAACAGTATGAAGTGTCCAAGAGCTGCTGTTTTCAAAGATTTTTGGATTAAATATGAAAATAACTCCCCATAGCCCCTTTGGACTTTACTAACGCTGATACTTTTTTTTTTTTTCAAAAAAGCTACTCAAACGATGATGGTGGGTGAAAATTCGAAACACTGCGACAGAGAAATGAGAACACGGCACTAGGACGGGTCCGTATTAATTCATCAGAGCCATGAGACTCGAGTTGGGAGCACAGAGATTGTGCCTGGTGCTTCCAGGAGTGCTGAGGGGACAAGGGAATGTAGAATATACAAGGCCTGTAGAATATAACTTAGGACTGGAATTGGTTGGGCTTAATCCTGTTTTACTGGGGACCTGCACAAGCAGAGGGTTGCCCAGGGGACCTGCAGCCCCGGCTTGCTCGCCTCACCCCACACCACCAGCCAAACCTCTGATGTGTGACAAGGAGGGGGACCTGCCCACATGGAGGTCAAGGGAAAGAGGGAGGGCAATGCAAAGGCCACATTCCAGCTTTTCCCTTCTTCTTACCCCTCCCAGTTCCTCCAGGACACACTTCATGCTTCTTCAGGCTCAACCCCCAAGTTTATGTGCCTTATAAATAGAAATAAAGTAAAATTATTAGCTTTTTTGTGAAAAAAAAATCATTCCCCACTGGAAAGGTCACATTTGCAAGGTTACATTATGAAATATTACAAGATTTGGCAGATTAAACAAACAAACAAAAACCAACACTGCTCCCCTCCCCCCCAAAAAAACCCAACCAACCACACACACAATTTACTGTAACCTGGAAACCTTTCTACAATGCTATGACACAAAAAGGATGCCTCAAAGTCCACGAATCTTCTACACCTCGTCAGGCAAAGCCATATAGACAGTGCCACATACTGTGAACTAGTAAAATAAACAAGCTGACACAATGCATTATGTCTAACATTTCTATCATAGATGTAATACACAACAAATGATTACTGGTGTAAGAGCATGTCTTCACAAGCACTCGAATCGATGATTTCTTTAATACTTCAAAGATATTTAATGTGTTTTTGTTTTGCCCATACCTGGCAAATCATCCATACCCCTATTTGACAGAAGAACAGCAGGAACACAGAAATCCCAGTTTTGCCCACACCACTGGGACTCAACTCTTCCACCCACACCTTGTGGGCAAAGCCAGACAGGGAAACCCCGACAGGGCTGGCACGGCACCTGTGTATTTCGAGTCCCAGTAGCACCACAAACACCTTCCTGTCCAACTTCCAATAAAGAACAACGAACTTTTTGCAGGCCTGTGTGGTCCCTGTCTCTCCCAAGACAGCATCAACCAACGAAGACAGACTCCTGCTGGAGTTCTGACTTTTCCACAGTATCCCTGTGAAAAATGATTATAATCTGGTTAAGCATCTCTCACACAATGTCTTGACAGCTGGAGATGGCAGCAAAAAAACTTAAATCAGCTAGCTAGCCTATATGGTGGGGTTTGATGTCTGTTTTATTCCTCTTTTTTTTTAGGAGAATCAGTCAAACGCTAACAGCTGGTTAGTTTTTCAGCTGTGACAATGAACGTGTACCTACTGCCCTTGCCTAATCACTGCCCAGCTGGTGGCTTCCCGCTCAGCTGAGCTGCCCTCTCTGAACACTGACTGCTACCTGCAATTACCTGGGGAGGGGATTTCTAGGGATGCTGACTTAGCAGGAGGAGGCAGACAGTGAATTAGTACCATCAGCAACTGCAGCATGAAGTCCAAACAAAAGCGGTCACTCAATTTTACAGTACGGCAGGGAATAAAAAATACTCTATGCTGCAATATTTTTTAAATTTTTTTTTTTACTGTAACAAGTGAGATAATGAAGAGGTATAGCCTCAAGAGCTATTAGTTGGAGAACATTAATTTTGTCTATTTGCCTAGTCATACACAGCGTCAGCTTTAATAAATGCTGATCTCCTGGCCACTTCAGTTCTGCCATTACAGGAAGTGCATCCATTTGTATTGAAGGCACATGCATATCATCTTCTGGCTTGAAAGTAGGAAAAGTGAGGATACTATGACTGACCATTCATTGTGTGAGAAACTACTAATACCAGCACAGCTCCAAAAAGTTACTAATATGAAACAGATATTAAAACAAGATCCTAGCTGTTCTCCATGCGGTTCATCAGATCCTCCAAAGGCAATGCATGTGACACACTTTCCAATCCAAACGTCACAGAGATGCCCATCTGTAAAAGGGCAGGAGAAGACCAAACAATCTCCTTGCTCCCCTTGTCAATTTTTGGAAGACAAGACCAATCCAACTAGTTTTGTGGTTCTTGAAGACTAACAGTCAGTTTGAGACCCTATAGTATCTAGGCACATCAGTTGCACTGTCTGTGGTTAAATTTTTCAAGAGCAGAAGTTCTCCTCCTCCCAACATTTTTGCCTTTCACCTTTGTAAAGAAATCTACCCAATGACCTTTAAAGCTGTGCTAGAATGGTCACTGTTTCCTTACTGTACTTGCAGGCAGGAGGTTAAAATGCTCAACAATCATGGAATGCTATAAGGTAGGCTGACCTTCCTCAAGCTGACCATTGGACAAGAAATTTGTCTTGAAACAGGACAGAACAGCAACAGAGACCGAAGAGCACTGTTAATGTAAAAGCGGGAAGGAAACAGAAGGTGCATGAGGTACGAAATTCCCAGTATCGCTCTGTGCCGTGGCCTCTGCCAGGACAGGTCCCCACCACCCAGGATCCCAGGTCAGTGGTGGAAGTGTTGGAGAAGTGTGCATTTAAACACACAGAGGAGGCTAGAGAGTTATGTCTAGTTTATGTCCAAATCACAGTCCATGAAACCCCACCAAGCACTCTTGGCGCAGTAAAAAAGGACATTGTTCAACACCACCGTCAAACTCACTGTCATGGCAACAGGATCAGCCCTTTTGTGGTGAAAACTATTATACTTGTTCATGATGAGGCCAGAGTGATGATGGTTTCTGGGAAATACTGAAGTGAGTGGATACCGAAGTGAATGGAGCAGAGGGAGCAGGAGGAGCCAAGATGAAGGTGGAGACCAAAATGCCAGAGAGAACCCAGACACAGAGGAGACAATCTCACCTGCCTCTGGAGAGCAGCAGAGAATAAGCAAAGGCCAGTGAAATTGCCTCTGGGAAGATCAAACTTCACTGTACACATTGAAGTCTGTCAGCTGCTGAGAATAAAAAAATAAAACACCTCCTCCACAGGCTCTGAACACCACCAGAGACCACAGGATACTTCTTTCGCGATCTGATACATGGGTTTTGAATATCTTGATCTAGCGATACTGTGTCTATCGATGCTTAAAGTAATCAGAGTACCTCCCTCTCACCAGCCCATTCAGACTATTGGGCTGCTTTGTTTATGTCCAATTCCTGCAGCATTTCTCCATGGAAGAACACTGAATTTCTTTAGGACTTTACTGGCAGGGTCCGCACAATCCTTTGCTCACGGCTGTCTGCCCTGTGACACTTTTCACATTACTGGTGCTCTAAAGGGGCATCAGAGCTTGTGGAATCGGCACCCTGGGGCAAAGCAACAGAGCGGTAAGCTCAGGGGTAGGCACCGCCGTGGAGGAGCAGGAGACAGGGAGGGACAATTAGCAGCCAAGCAGCTAACGATTTGAAATGTCACCATGAGACATCTCAAGTGTTTAAAGGTAATTTTCAGTGTCACCATCTAAAGCTGTACTAACAGTCTACTTGTTATTGTAATCATTTCTGATAAAAAGTTATCTGAGCACAGCACAGACCTACGTGCCTCTCACAACACACTAATGAATAAGCTAAACAATTCATGTTTCCTATTACTTTATGCACTAAAGCTTTAATTAATCAATTTCCAAGGGCTAAAAAAGCAAGAGGGAATACAGCACAACAGAGCAAGGCTAGAGATAATAAGTACCAGCATAGACTACTTTTAATCAGCTCCCCAAAGAAAAGTGAAAATAACAGGAAATGAAAGTCATGAATAGAAGTCTACAGTTCTGCCATCCATGCGATAGTAAGTTAGATGGTGTAAAATAAGAAGGTATTAGAATGAAATTCCCTTCTGTAGCAACTGGTAAAACTCAGGCATTAGGGACAGTCTAAAAAAACTCCCAATACAAATCAAAAAGCCCCTCCACCTCCAAAAAAACCCCAAACCACAAAGCAAGAAAAACTCCAAAACCTCCTGGTTCTGAGAAACCAACAGAAAACTCCTTTTTTTAAAACAGAATCACTGGGGAGAAAAATAACTAAAAATTCTGGAAGAATCCATGAGAAACACCATTTTTATATGTGTATCATCTTCCTCTCTGCCATGCCTTTTAACACTAAAAGATAAACAAACTCTGTTTCTTTAGGTCTAAAGCTCATTTAAGAACTTTACATTTCACATTAGAGTGCTCACTGCCTTAAGCCACCATAGCCATGGCAATCAGCAATCTTGATCTATTTTGGTCAGCACACCTCTCTCTGAAACTCTGCTCCCAGTTTTATGTCACTTTTCCAACATTCAACTTTTAGGTTATTATTATTTTTCTTTTCTTCCTGCTAAGGATTTGTTATACTTCCCCCATCCATCCTGAACAGTTCATGAACTTCTGACTTCAGTGATTTTCTATACCACATCAGAATTCCTTTACTAATCACTGATATTCGAGCTTTGCTAAATCATTCTTGTGTCAAATCAATTGCATTGCCCAAGTGCAAATAAACATTATTAATTTCCGTGTTACCAGATATTCTTCCCCCTACTGCTAGTCACTTGACATCTTTAAGTTGTCCCCACACAGCCTCAGGTGGAAAGCAGCAAGATGCTTTTCTAGGATGGAGACCCTGCAACAGCGATCACCTCCAGTTCAGGTTAAGGACACTCACAACGCAATCAAGAATATCAGTGTACTGAAATATTGTGAGAACAGTAGCTTCTCTATCAGAAGAGCAGGAGTCAAATTTTCAAGGAGAGTCACTACTGTTCTTTTTGACAGGAAAAAATTAAAGTATTTGGTCTTTTCAGTCTGATGAGGACATTTTAGAGAAGGTAAAGGTTAAAATCATCAAAGCAATGGATGTCAAGTAACAGGCTATATGAAACTTCCCAGCCACTAATTCCCACTTTCCCACTTGCCAGCACTACTTTTATAAAACTCTAGATTGTCCTAATCTCAATCTTGGTCCTTTTAAATATATCTGTATCACTTAATTATCCAGATCACATTCAGTCCTTACCACCAGACGGTAACTTTAAAAAGCGTTTTCAGTCTTTCACTTTCTGAAGTCAATTAGCTTTTATTAGCTTCCCATGTCAAGAAAATATTTTAAGTGGATTCACAGTCATTTAAGTTAAAAAGTCTTTCAAAGCATTTAGTCACATTTATTGTGCTTGCTATTGCATGTGGTACCATTAAATGTTTGAAGTGAGAATAAAAATCATTACACTAACTGCATAGCTCCGATATTAAAAATAATTGGCTGACAAGTTGCAAAGGTCCGTTTAAAGCAGTTTTGTAGCTCCCTTTCATTGCAAGAAGCCTACGCCAAAGGCTTTCTGAGTGACAGTCAATTATTTTTCTTTTCAGTACAGCTGTTGGATCAACAGGGGTTTCAGATACTGGACAGCTTGTCACAAGACTTGCAGCTGCGATACTCGTCTGATATAACATTTAACTTACAAATGCCATAAATTACACTTGTATATGCATTTACAGATACGTATATCAATCTAAACGTGTACAATACAGAGACATCACTGTTGTTGAGGGAAATCTCTCTCGTCAGTATCTGCTTTCACAGATGCTGTGACAGCTGTACAAAACACTACTGAAATGGCATTCTGGTTCACTAAAAGGGACAGCTTTTCCAGATAAAAAAATCCTGAAGTCTTTTTCAGACTAGTGTTGCTAAAGACATAATCTGTTCTGACAAATGCTTTAAGAAAAGTATAAATGTCCCTTTTTTCCAGTCCGCTTCAATCTTCTCCTTCCTCTTTACCCACATATCGCTGTCTCATATAAATCCATTTGCTCTGGAATCAGATAAACATTTGTTTTTCTCAGTGCCAGTCACTATGGGTTTGATCCTTCCTCATAACCAACAGAAAAACTCCTGGTGGCTTCAACAGGCACTGATCAAGCATTAAAATCATTGCAGAGACTACAGGTTAATATGAATACAGGGAATCCCTGCAGCCTGACTGAAACACCAGTATCACTGTAGAAATCCTTCCCATTAATATCATTCAGATTTGGGAACCGGGAAGCGGTTCCCTTTCTGGAAATCACTAACACAGTGTAAAAAAAATACCGTTCGCATTTCTTTTCCTGGCACGACACGTTTGCTTAAGCACAGTTTTATCATTCAATGCCTATTAACTATTTCAATAACAAGATTAAAGTAAATTCCTTAAAAAAAGAGAAGTACTTATTTACATGCATTTTTCTCCCACTTTATACATTTATAGAAGATACATGTTGTTCAGTATAATCCAGTCAATTTAATGATAAAAAGCTATCCCTATTTTTCTCAAATGACATTAGTTTCGGACATATCACTAGGCTAGTGGAAGATATCCATGATATCCATCAGTTTCTGATTCTCAATTTTATGCTTGTGCTCCAAACATACTGCAATATGGTTTAATAAACATTAAATGTGACTTGATCGGATCACATATTTATAAATGAACCAAGTCCCTCATTGTTTATGTGATCAAGGAAAATCAACCAATGGCTAGAATATCATCAAATTCATTAACTAGCGTATGATTAAATAGGAATATTTTCTGCTGTAGAGCAGGCCCATGGAAAACCAAACCAAAACAACACATAATCTCACCCAGACTTGATTTTCACCTGAGAAAAATATCCCCATTACGCTTTTCCTGTGGTAGAGTCTCTATTGCCAGTTATTCAGTTGTGTTCCACCAAACCCAGAACTTGGCCTTTATTCTACTTATTATTACTTCAAGCAACAAATACTTTTACACACACAGCTGCTGCACATCTTAAAGATGATCTATTTACAAGAAACCAATGATGCTGACTATCTCAGACAGCAAGGCACAGCACAATACAGCTTAATTCTCAGATATGCACTAAAAATTAGGATCCGGGACAATCTGGTTATACCACAAAGAGAAGAAAAAAAAAAAAAAGACAAACATTACCTTGAAAACTCTGTAAAGTTAGATTAGGCAGGACTTGTATTTTTAAAGACAAAGTAATTTTGTTCCATAATATTTTTACAGTAATCCATGTTTTAATTTACCATACAATGCTATAATACTTTAAAGTAGTGAATATGATGAAGAAGGAATGGAGTTTTCCATTCAATTACTGAATAATTCAATACCCTTGAAAAAGGCTGAAAGTCTTACTCTGGCACAGCAGAAAAATGAGAGGTATCAAACATTTCTTCTAAAAGTACTTCTTAAAAAAATAATCACAATCCATGCACTAACACTCATGACCACACTTAAGTTATTCCTTGGAGGATTTTGTAAACCAGATTATCAGATAATAAAAGGGCTGGCATCAAGTAGTCAAATAAGCTTTTCTTAACAGTAATGGGATTTTAATCAATACAATGAAAATAAGATAATAAAGGATGAAGTGAAATCCACACAAAAGGATTACTATTTGAAAAGAAAAAAAACCCCACTCTTCTAGAATCCTGCCGGAGACAGTGTGTGTGCTTTTTGTTCCTGCACCAGCACACAGAGTTTCATTACCCGTGTTGAAAAGCTCCTCCTTATTAAACAATGTACACAAGGGAAAGTACCTTGCTATTTTTCTTTTTTTAAATTATCAATGAAAACAATGAGGCTACCGTTTTAGAAAACATTAAGAAAATCAGGTTTCTATCTCAAATCTAGCAAAACATTTGGTCAAAGTTTTTAAATGTTGTTTTTAGTCATTCACTGCTTTTAATGACTTTAGTGCAAGAATCTGTGTTTTAAGCTTTTTTTGTCCTTTTTCTTTTTTTCTTTTTCCGTATTTAGAGTTGTAGACTGGAATAGTATAGCATGGAGTATTTTGCAAGGATCATGATGTAAGAAGTGCCATGCTTGTTCTTCTATTAAAATAAAGACCTTGTCAGGAATGGAGTATATTCTGAACAGATATGGTATATTGGTTAGTCTTTTTGACAATTTTGAGACATAATCTCAGTCAAAATAAGTATTTTTTGATAAGGTGACCGATTGTCTTCTGGGTACCAGAGAAACATTGAACTCAAAAGCCACTAAAATAAACTGTTTATTTATGAGTAACTCAAAACAGAGTCTGTCTACTCTATCAAAATGATTTCGTGAGTCTTATTATATTTCAAGTTTGGGAGTAGGAGAGTAACACCCTGGCCCAAGTCAAAATGATTGGAATAAACGCAAAAGTGGAGATGGCTCCCATTTCTCACTCCTGTCTCTTTCAGGTAGGCAGATCACGGTGTCTTCAAGGGTCAGCAACCAGAATCCAAATTGTCTTTGATGTGTGGATGAATGCAAGATGGAATATAAAAGGCCAGGCTCCCTTCTCCTCCCTAACAAAGAACAACCTCTGCTACAGCTGCTGCCTCCGTGGACAGCAACAGGCCTTCTTCTAATCCTATGCAGTATCTAAGACCTGTTTAGTCAATACATGACTGATTAAGGACAAACCAATCTGCCTCACACAGAAAAAGCTACACAATTACAAAGGTTCATAAAAGGAAAAGAAGAAAAAATAAACCAGTTGTTTATTATAAACCAGAGGCTCAAGCAATACTGAAACATGAAGTCTCCCATATCAGAGGATCAAGTACTGATATGGTAGAGAACGACACAAAAAATACATAAAAGTGATGGCGATGCCATGGTTTTGTCCAATGTTTGTTTTCTCTTTCTATTGTGCCTAGGTATGGGGAAATAAACATAAGCAATGCTGACCATATACCAGAGCTGCTCTGAGAAGACAGTATTTTGCTGACTCAAAAAATATCCATGGAAAAGGTGTTTGGAGAATTCACAAAGCTACTACCTAGGATTAGAATTTGTTACAGAAACATCCCAAAAAGCTTGGAGAAGCAGGTGTGGGGAAGTTTTAGAAATGAGCAGGCTGTTAAGTGGAAATGCAAACAAGGCACATCACGGGGTGTACGACATGGCTTAAATGTGAATTGAGGAATGAGGGCGCTGAAGGGTGTATGTTATTCACTCATGGAAAGGCCTTCCTTGACCTGCATCCTGTACAGGACACTGACTACACTTCAAGAAAGACTGGGCCAAATTGTAGAAAGCTTAGAGAAGAGTAACAAGAATTATCAGGAGCACAGAAAGAATCACCCCAGGGCTGAGGGGAGAAAGAGTGATCGTGTTAATGGATAATAGATTAGACATGGCAATAGTCTTCTTCCAACATATATAAGGGAATAAATCTTCCACTGAAATAGTGAAGTACTTAAGTTCCAGGATAGACATCAGAGAAAATAACACTCACCCCACAAAACTCCCAGTAGTGAAGACACAGAAGAACTGGAATCAGCTTCCTTGGAAAAGCATGGAATGTCCATGCTGCAGGTCTTGTAGAAATGGCTAGGCAAACATCCATCTGGGATAACTTAAGTGCTCAGTATTGGAACATGGATTGATGACATGACTTCTGCCTTATTTTCTGTGATTAATTCATTTCTGAAACCTCCCAAAAATCTGATAAAGCAATACAAAGCTAAATCATACATTCTTGATTAATTAAGCTTGTTGAAAAATAGCAATAAAAGTTTTACATCACCCCATCCCTGTGCATTATAGGAGGAGGAGGGAAGCAAGTAAAACCCATGAAGAGTCATTTTCTAATTTTTAAGGTATTCCTTATCAAAGTACCTGAGTGTATCATTTAGAAGAACCAGTCTATCATGCAAAAACCGGGCAGTTTAGCCTTCACTGAGTGAAGAAATAGAAGCAAGTTTGAACCACTATCCAAAGTTTATTTACTCAAAAGCAGGCTTGTGAACTTGTACTGCTCATAAAAACCTTGGGTGCTAGTAAACCTTAACCATACAACAGGCTGAATACTAAATGACAGATTTAAGCCTTCGAAGACAGACCCAAAGGCTATTGGCTGTTAAAACAATGCTGACTAAAACATAGTTAAGCGAAACTCAATTAATTTACAAAATGAATTCTGAGTAGAAGATAGAGAAAACAGGTTATTTATGGCCTCAGTAGAATATTGTGACATGAGGTGAAACTGCACATTCTGATGTCTGTTAGAAAATATTAATTTCAAAAGAATTAAAATAAAAATGAAACATTTTTAAAATCTTCCTTGCTCCAATAGATTTCATTATCTAGAAAGCATGCTGTATGACATGAAATGGACAACCTGAAAGGTCAACCAGAAAGACCGCCAGATTTGCTGCACCAATCATGTTTTGCTGGGATGTATTTAAAACACACAGGCCTCAGCAAGGCTAAGGGTTGCATCAAGACATTTACATTAATGGGCCTTTGACAGACTAATACTCAATTTTTTTATACTACACAGAAACCACACAACAGGAGCACCATTACAAGATATATAGCATATGGATACCATTAAAGCTCGATTATAATGAATACTTGCTCATTTATTTCTCTGAGCACTACTGCAAGGAATGTAGCAGCAGTTTCACAGATGTCAGCTGGAAACAGTAGCCTTTCATTTAATTTGCTGAAAGATTGTTCCCTCCTATTAACTTCCTCATAAAGATGTATCAGTGTTGTAACAATAAAAACGTAATTTTAAAGAGAAGTTTAAACCAATGAAGGCAAATTTCTGGAACAAACTGCTTAGCTGGCTCACTAGCCTCTTTTTATTTCCTTCTCAATGGCTCTCAAACTACCCCACCATTGCACAAGTGTCATTTTGTCTTTACCCTCTGCTACCTGGATTCCTACAGAGACATATACTACTGGGTTTTTATTACTGCTTGTTGGTGGGCAGCAGATTGCTTAATACAGAGCAAACCAACTATTCTGATCAGTCTTTAAAAATGTCATTGTTACACAATATTCCTTAAGCCAGGTCTACTCAGTTAAGTTATAGTCTACTACAGTCAGCAAAGTCTGCTCATCAAAAAGCAGTAAACACAAGGTGACTCATTTTTTAACGTGAGATTAGAGCAAGAACACCACATATTTTGGATGCTGGCTAGGTGCATTCACCTAACCCAACACTTAGAAGAGAGCTCATATCAGCCCACTGGACTAAGAAGTCAGGATGTGTGTTTTCCACAAAACAAAGCCAAGCATATGAGCTCATCCTCGTGTCTGCCCTTACACAAGTCAGCCTGTAATGAGTTAAGGTCAGCCACAGCAGAACACGATCATGTAAGTATTGCTTGTTGCGTCATTCATTCTTAAGGTTGACTAGCCAGGCATCGGCTCTACTATAGTAATCCCAAATTATATGGCAATATTAAGGAAAAAAAAAAAAAAAAGAGCAGAGATTCAGCCTACACAGCATCCAATGATCAACTTAACACTGGCAGGCTTCAGTAGCAAGAGACACATTTGAAACGCTCACCCAGCCATAACATTGATATGATCTGGAGTCCTCAGTACAGGAAAGACATGAACCTATTGGAGTAGGTCCAGAGGAGGCCATAAAAATGATCAGAGGGCTGGAACACCTCTCCTACAAGGAAATGCTGAGAGAGTTGGGGTTGTTCAGCCTGGAGAAGAGAAGGCTCCGGGGAGACCTTATTGTGGCCTTTCAGTGCTTAAAAGGGGCCTATGAGAAAGATGGGGACAGACTTTTTAGCAGGGCCTGTTGTGATAGGACCAGGGGTAATTGTTTTAAACTAAAGGAGTGGAGATTCAGGCTTGACATGAGGAAGAAATTTTTTACAATGAGGGTGGTGAAACACTGTCCCAGGTTGCCCAGAGAGGTGGTAGATGCCCCATCCCTGGAGACATTCCAGGCCAGGCTGGACGGGGCTCTGAGCAACCTGATCTAGTTGAAGATGTCCCTGCTCATTGCAGGGGGTTGGACTAGATGACCTTTGAAGGTCCCTTCCAACCCAAGCCATTCTATGAGCCTATGATAATGCCATATAGTTAGTTCAAACGCAGACAGGATTTTTAGAAACAACTCATTGCAAAATAGCATAGAGAAAATCCAGAACAATCTCAGCAGAGTCTTTGGCAAACCTTATTTCTCCTGACAGAAAAATTCAGCATTTCTTTTAGTTTCTTTCTCAATCTGAATATCATGCTGGCCATAACAGCATAAACCCAAAGATATAACAGAAGATCAGCTTTCAAAGTTATCTGTACAGGCAACAGATCATCAATCAGGAGATGAAAAAGAAAAAAAAGATATTAAAAGGCAACCTGTCTATCAAAACTGAACAGAAGGATTCAAGTGTTGCGGATAACATTCCATACCTTTTAATACTATGAGGAAAACCCACAGCTACAAAACCCCTTGAGGCATTCATATATGTGATTGAATTTGCTTTTGGAGGATCTCTCAGACTTCACCACCCACCTCAGTTCTGCATCCATCCATCTTGTCAGCACAGCTGAATGAATTATACTACTGGATATCACTTAGGGTTATATCTTATCCTACATACATACAAACTAATTCTGTAATATGTGGTGTTTGTCAATCGTAATATCTGGTAGTACATGAAAGTACACAACAGAAGTATAGGTAATCTAACTGAAAGCTACAGCATGATCAAACTGATTTACAGCACTGGAGTGCCTAATCCACCACAGAATGACTTCAAAGAATACAAAAGGCTTCAAGATATCTCTTTCTCCAAACCACTGCATTTCATGTAACTATTCTTATTTTGCTATGTGCAAACTGAGCTTTATTACTATGAATACTCATGAATCTTGTGTTACATTTGTGAGTGCACAGAGTGCACTTAGCAAATTCAAAACCAAAACAATACAAAAACTTAAGATAATGACAAAATGGTTTGAAGCAGACAAAAATAATGAAAATATTAATTGTTCACAACCATGTGTCTAAACAGAAAGGGAAAAAAACCCCAAATTTGCTATATTCTTTATTCATTTGATTTGTTCCAAAATGAATTGTTCAAAATGACTAATGCAATAAACTGCATTGCTGCCCATTTTTTATTTTGAAATACAAGTTAATTTATGCAATGATTTTTTTTTAATCTGGAGAACAATATGGAATATTCCAGGATCCTAAACCCCCTGATATGACACAAGCTGTGAAACACAAATTAGAAGGCAGCATAAGATGGTGAACACCACCATGTGATTCACAGTCTTTAATGTCAGCCAACAAACCTCAGGTGATTTGTGTGTGTGTGTGTGTGTGGGTGTGTGTATGGTTTTTTTTTCCTTTTCTTTTGTGGGGGCTGGGGGCTTGGTGTCTCCTGCAGTTATGCATAAAGCAAAGTCAGTATCAGATCTGCCTGAATATTACTCTCTACCACTAAACCAAAAGAATCTCTTAGGAGGTCCTTTATAAAATTCCAAGGCTTTTATTCGATTAGAGCCTTCTTAACTCCCTTTTCCTCCAGTCCCTTATATCTTTTATTGTTGTTATGAAATAATCAAATTTCTGCTTAAAAGCTTTGCTTTGGATGGCTCCCTGCTCAGCTTGAGCTGGATCTAACAAAAGACATCGATGACTTTGCTTCAGGCATTTAAGACCAGGTTTGTGATCTCCACATGTCCTGAGAACAAGTAGGTCAAAGGTGCTGAGCAAATATCCACTCTCAGGCACTTCTGTGTTTAACTATAAAACATGGCACAGCAGGTAGGGAAAACCGGGAGAAACACGCTCAAGCAGCTCACTCCTGAGCTGAACTATCCTGCTAATGAAGACATCCACATTGATCCCTTGATCTTAATTATTCACAAGCCCTTAAGCCATAACATACCAAGCATCCACCTATCAGTAAGATCAGACTAATTTAAATTCTATAGCTAAAGCTTTTTTTTCCTTTTTTTAAAGGAAGCTATAACCCAGGGAGTTAAAGCACATGTGCAAGAAGTGAAAGACCTCAGTTCAATTCTTTTCCAGCTGAGGAGGTTCAAACCCATGCCTGCTAAATTCCTAGAGAACGTCGTAAGTACTAGGCAAGAGCCTCTTCTGGCAAAGGCTGCCCATGTTTTCTCCTGTTGAAATTGTGCCACAGAACAACCAAAAATACAGATTCACTGGGCTGAAAACTCCCAGAACACCTTCTCTAACGCACTCCTAATGAACACTTCAACAGCAACAAAAGCCCTAAAACAAGACAAGCAACCCTCCCCCAAAAAAAAGTCTTATATAAGTAAAGCAGGTTTTTTAACTACCTGTTCACTGGCAGTGTAAGGATATTGAATACTTTTGGGTAGTTTCCAGAGTCTGATGTACAGAGGTGCTTTGTGCTTTTTCCCCTACGATTGTTAACAATAATATTAAAGATAAACCTGACTGACAATATTTTGTTCACCTGTGTATTTTAGGAAATCAGATTTGATAGTTTTATAGCAAAATCGGTTAGACTGTTTAAGAGCATTTTCTCTTATCAATTCCACTGCTAGGATCCCTGTTCTAATTTTTCATCAGTAGCATTTGATTTCCTAATAGACGAGAGGCACTGAGCATGGGGTGCTCCAAAATAACTTTCATGCCTCATAAAGAAGGCAAGAAGGGCACAAACACTCCCCCACCCAAGTCACTCTGTCATGCTATTCAATACACCCAGGTATTTTCTGTTTTCCCTTTGTGTTTCTGAAAAACATTTATGGATAGGTTATGAAAAATGCAAGCTAATATGACCATTACAGTAATTGCATTGGTTAGGTTTATTAATTTGTCACAATTAAGTCAATAAGAGTTTTAGTAACACAGTTGTCCTACTTGATTAGTTTTGAAAGAGATTATCCTAAGAACTCTACTTAATTGGAAGCATCTCAATTTACAGGGTACATTAAATTCTCGGTAGCATTTTAAGATTATTCAACATATGCAGGTCAATTACCAGTAATCACTGTTTCATACAACTGCTTCATGAGACACTTCAGTACAACACTGGAAAAGAATACAAGAGTGTTCTAAAAAATACAACTGAACTTCAGTTCTGGAAGACACAATTGAACTTCAGTTCATGTCATTATAATGAAAGGCCATATCTAACATCAGAATTGTTAAAACCATTCTGAAATGGAGAAAGATTATAAAAATTTGAGCAAAGATTAAAGAACAGTTGTCTACCTTAAAACAGATGACGATAATTTGTCGGGACTGCCAAATTACTGGATTGCACTAACTGCACTCATGCCCAGCTGCACATTAATTACCAGATTAGAAAGTTATAATTAATTTTCTTAATATCACTACGCTGCTTTTCTTCCTTGAGTTAATAAAAACAGATTGCAATCAATCTTTGTTAATTCACGCTGCAGAACAGAACTGCTATAGCTATTTCCATATGTGAAAAGCACCACATGCCTAGTTCTTGCTGTATCTTCTGACATTTTAATGAAATGTTGCAATAAGGCAAATAAATTATAAATTAGAATTTGAGTTAATATAGTTAGTATAAAAACTCCATAAGCTTAAAAATGAATTTTTAAAGAATCTCCTTAATGACAAAATTCAGAAGCGGATAGTATTTCAACAGATTTTCAACTAGAAAAGAAGTTTTACTTGTAGTTGCATTGTTGAAAGACTCCACTGCTGAGACCTTTTAAATTTCTTTGTCAGCTGACTTTGTCATTAGAAACCATTAAATGTTCTCCACACCCATCTGGCCCTCACAGAGCACAAACTGCAAGAAATATTAAGAACTCATAAAGGAAAACAACTTTATAGGCACACAGTTCATCGAAGTTCTGATCAAGACCATTCAGTTATAAATACTGCAAAGATAATTAATATAGCATTCAAGCAGCATACATTTTCCTGTGTCCATATCTATATTAGTATCAAAAGGTGTTTTTGGAAGATGGAAAGGATTATTCAAGAGTTCTCATATGAGGGAAGGAGAACCAACTAAAATCAATGCACATTTTTTCATTTTCCATTTATGCCTGAAAGATGTTCTATTTCTACAGCTTTACCGCTGCTTAAAAATTATTTATCTCCTTGCTTTCCCTCCTTTGTAAAAGACATGAACGAGTGTAAAAATATGAAAATTATGACATCACGTTTTCCAAAGAGCAGTAGCCTATTTTATTCTGATGTAATAGAAGTCTTCACATGGTCAGGTTAGGTGTCAGAAAGGGAAGACTGAATATTCAACAGCAAATGAAGGCTGAAAATGTTTTGATTTTTTTTTTAATGTTTCTAAAATCTTCCAGGCGATGGTAAAAACCAAGTAATCCTGTATTTGAGAGAACCTGGAGACAAGAAAAGGGATTTTTAAAGAATATATAGCCTTCAGCAGCAAAGCTAAGTACAACCTGTTTAACCTGTTTTTTTACTTTATCCATTCTCCTGAACTGCCCTAAAGGAGCCCTATTTGCCTTACACTGCTAAATTTTTTATATATATATATATATATACACACATAAAAAACATCTATATGTGTTTATAGATATATACAGCCCTCGAATGTATATAAAAATATGCCTAAGAATAGCTTGATTATCACACCTTCCAGAATATTCAAGTACATTAACATATTCAAGACGTTAAGGAATGGTGTATTACACGGTAATACGCTCAGAGTACTAGGATTTATGGATCAACTTATCCATAACAACTCTAGTATATGTCCCATCTGAGGTACTGCAGAGAGGCAGAGAAGCACATCAACTAGACAACCTCAAAAACATCAGGAGGGAAGGGGAAGGGGCTGAAAAACAGCCAGCCTGGAAGTCTCAGAAGATATATGTGGGACAATACCCAGAACAGTTCCCAAACATTAATTTTCACAAGCTATGAAAGTGAAACATCAGAAAATGTACTCAGAGAAGCAACCCACAGATCTAGAAAACACGATGTGTCCAGGATTCAGATTTCTCTTTATGGAAGACATGGGGGCAAGGGCAGAATCACAGTTCAACAGAAAAAACTTCAGAGGTGAAGATCACCACTGGTGTGCTTCTCCTCCAAAATAAAAATGTATTAAAAGAGGGCAGCAAGCATGGCAAAGGAACAGCATGGTTAGAAAATACATAAATGAGAACAGGATGAAAGATGGATTACAATAGTTCTTGATTTACAGAAAACACACAAGCAAAATGCACTGGATGATCTCAGAAACTTGTAATAAAAACTTAGATTAAGGATTCAGATAAGGTCTGGATGCTGAAGAGACGCTAAAAGAAACAACCAAGCTGTGTTCCAACCAAAGCCAGAGCCATTACATTGATTAACCTGTGATAATGGCAAGTAACAAGTACAGCACTACCAGTATCTGTAGTTAATGCTAAGATTATTGTTTATAAACAAGGATGTGTTCTGTATTCAGCTGGGTGTATGAAGCTGGTCATAAACCTGAGAAAATCCAACTAAAGATAAGCAATCATGCAAGCAAGGAAGACAATAATTCTTCCATAGTTTCAAGATTCCTGAAAAGAAAGGAAACCCCGCAAATCTCACCAAATGCTAAACATAATAATTAACAAATAACAAACTTTAATTTCTGTTAAAATCTAATGCTAAATATCAGTCTGTATGAATGTTCTTATTTTTCTGACATAACGGACTGATTTCTAGAGTAAAAGCCTATTTTATGCTGATTTGTTGCTTTAAAGTTACCCTAAAAGATTAAATGGAAAACAGCAATGAAAGAGTATCTGATGTATCCATGAAAATGGATATGCCAGGAATTTCAGAAGAACAAAAGATGTCATAGGTACTTGCAACTAGTCAGCTTAAAATTAAACATGCTTATAAAAATGTCATAAAAAACACTCATCTGCATTGGTAAAATAAAACTGAAAACCACAAAATTCAAGTTTCACAGTATTAATAGGATTATGAAATACTATAAAAGGAAGTTTAAAATTCAGATAAATGAAACAGTTATTTGTGGTACACATGACACAACGGAACTGCATCAGTTACAGGTAGGGTCTCAGCTGTCCAGCTGGGAGGTTGTAGTTTGGAGGAGGTTAAGGAGAGATCTTCTTGTATTAGCAGTAATGAGAAACATACAATGATGAATAAAGATACACCCATATACACACACATATATCTATGTGCATATTTGCAATAATAAAAGATGTACTTTGAGAAGTAATTGCTTGAGAGAGTCCAGCGCAGAGCCACAAAGATGATTAAGGGAGTGGGGCATCTCCCTTATGAGGAAAGACTTAGGGAGCTGGGTCTCTTTAGTTTGGAGAAGAGGAGACTGAGGGGTGACCTCATTAATGTTTATAAATATATAAAGGGTGAGTGTCACGAGGATGGAGCCAGGCTCTTCTCAGTGACAACCAATGACAAGACAANATTCTCTGATCCTGTGAAGTATTGAAAGGAATTACATTTTTTCAGTGAGGAAAAAAAATGTAGTCTTCTGTGAAGATGACAGGTGAGTCTGTTTGCAGTAATGATTTCAGAAAATACGTACTTAGCAACTCTTCTTCAAGCTCATTATTTTAGGACAACAAGAATACAGAGTAACTACAAACATTAGTCACCTATTTAAACTAGTGCTTATTTTAGAACCTAAAATAGTCCTTACTTTTGATGCTAAGGAAAAACCTTGTTCCTCCAGTCTTGTAATGCTGAACAGGTATCACACCCTCATGCCAACATTTTAGTCAAAGTATAGTGCTTCGTAGGTGTCAGTCTTTAGTATCCACCACATATCAAGAAGCTTAAAGCAGAGTAATAAACAAACAGAAACAAAACAGAAATCTCAAATCAACCAACCAAAACAAACCCCCTCCCAAACAAACAAAAACATAAAAAAACCCCGAAACAAAACCAGAAACAAACCCTGTAACTTTCCATTTTGAAATTATTATTTTGAAGTATTAATTACTCAATGTGAGAATTTAGTCAGGTAGAAGTATTATCAAGATGCTTAAAGCAGAGTAATAAAAACAAACAAACAAACAAACAACCACCAAAAAAACCCCAAAAGAATTAAGAATGCTGTCACCAATCTGAGAATTTAGCCAGGTAGATGTATTAAAGTAATTCCAGCTAAAATACACAAACAAAACACTATACAAATGCCTCCTCTCCCCTTCTCATGGTCATTTAAAGAGTTCCCTAATGAGAAAGTAGTGATGGGTTTTGCAGGCAAAATCCCACAAATGTATATGCATGTATCAAATATGCAAAATGAATAATTCCTAAGTGTCTTTACAATTTTGTCCATTAGAAAATTCTTAGGTGAAACAACCCCAACACAACTATAATTTTTAGCTGACGTGTTTCCCTGAGGTGACTTGAATTGTGGTTCATCTTGGAGATGTTCATCTTATTTATTTAGTCTGGATTAATTGGTTCCCTTTCCTCTGAAGGAAGCCTCTTCCAACAGCCACACTTGGTCTATTATATGATTACAATTTACTGGACAGAGATTAAAACCAGGACATACGTGATACAAGCAACTGAAAGGGAAATTATCCTTAACCAGTGCAAAGATGAATGTGCCTACACTCAGGTGTTGGGGTTCTCATCACAGCCAACATGGTCAAGGAAGGGCAGCCCAGCAGGTCAGGCGCTGGGCATTTATTTCAGGGCAGGACAGCTGCTCCTCAAGCTTTGTGGTACCTGGCTCCTAATGCTCATAATGAGAGCTGGTTCCTGCTGCGCCGCTAAAATGTACAAATGTGTCTCATCTTGACCTGAGCCACATCCTGCGCACCTTTATGTACACCTTCAACTCTCAAATGTGTTTGGCAACTCAATATTAAGGGTTCTCTCGCATCGTCTAGGCAGCAGGAAAGTATATCATAGAAATAACTTCTCATTATCTGCTAGTATCAAGGTGATAGCAGCAGTTATCCAGCTAAAGCAAGAGCACAAGCAACACCAACATCTATATACTGATTTATAAAACCCTATTTTCAAGAAATGCCATTTCAAAATCTTGCAGTTTTAACTATCAGGAAGCAAACTAAGGAGCTGATGCAGTTTTCCCATGTTTGTCACTACCCACCCTCTGTCACTGTGTTTCAGCAGGGGCCTGGTTCATTCACGACCAGGCTGGTAGAAAATTTGAAGTGCCTGGTTGGTACATTCCACTTACTGGTACATGCCACAGGTGACCGGGGTGAACTTCCTACTCCTGATCTCTTCTAGGGCAAAACAGAGAAGAGTGCAACCTGCTTATCCTGACTCAAGTCATCCCCTCCCACTCTTCCAGCACAGAAAACTTTCATATCTTCTTTATAATCAATACCCGTGCCATTTCCTATTATTTTTAAGCCATCAACACAAAAATTTGTTAGGGGAAGGTTTTGATGCTCTGAAGAGAGCGTCTGCTGTGGAGGGGGGCAAAACCCACAAAGTGAAGACCAAGACCCTCCAGTAACCAGCTGGCTTCTGTGCGACTGTCTGGCACAAAGGTTGTTCTGTTTTATAAAAGAACACTATCTATTGCTATCATCACAGAGGTCTATAAAGCAATCATACATTTTATGTTGAGGAATCACCCTACTTTTATTCACATAGGGTTTTACACAGACTAGTACGATAGTGATGAACTTGTAGGTATTTATGCTCATACCACAGTGCACTAATAAACTGGGGGGAGTTAGTGTTTAAACTCTGAATTTGGGATCAGAATCTCTTTCCCTTGGCTATAAAGACAGTACTGGAACTGAGAAAGATATTTTGCAGCAGCAATAACAGATCCTAAATTTTTCCTGTGTTATTGCCAGAGGGCAGCCTCCCACGCAAGTTCAGCATTATAATATTGAATTTAAATGGTTGTTTGAATAATACAGCTTTATATCATAGGCTATCGCCAAAATCATATCCCCGCCACCTGCCGCCAAACAGATACGTTCCTTGAACTATCTCTTGGAATTTTTCTGGTATTTTTATAACAAGATTTTTTTTCATTGCTTAATGGCAAACCAGACACCACCACAGGCCAAAACTATCTACCCTGAAAACTGCACTGATGTGTACTGATACCTACAATCAGAAAATTTTAATTTTAATACCATTCTCAGACCCATTTTTCTATTTTTTGTGTGAGCATGAAAGAATTATTTATAGAAAGCCAAAGGAAAAAATGAAAGTTTTTTGTTCTTTTAAAATGAAATATAAATTTACAATAGTTCATTTGATTCTTGCTGAATATAAAGCACTAGTCATGCGACGCAGAACAGGCTACTCATTTCAAACCAGGCAAAGCCATGGCAAGCAGTTTGCTCACTGTGATGTTCTAAAACAATTAAATTGGTAATCAGGTGGCCTACAACACGGTGATATCAAAATGTCCCAAACACAAAAGTATTTTTTCAGGTTTATTTTGCACCCAGTACTGACTCAAGAAATGTAGAGTTGTTTACGAATCACACAATGAATCAGTGGGTTAACCAGTAACCAGAATGGCAGTACTGAAAAGATGTATCCTTTGCTGAAATCATTCTTGTCACCGGTTACTTATAAATTAGGACAGAATTCATTTCCTCAATTCAAAAAGTTAGTTACTTCAATTATTTGCCTACGGTCTTGTTTAGTCAATGGAAAGAGATTAATATCTCTAGAAGGCAAATCATTCTATCCCAAAACATATGTCTAACTCCAGATAAATAATTTTTAGATAGGTAAAGTTCAGCTAGAATTTATCTCTTTGCATCCAGTGCTAATACAAATCCACACTGTGATCCAAACGCCTGAAGGACAAAGTCTGGTTTCAGTTGGCCTGTTTTGCTACAAGGGAAATTTCAGTGTTTAACTTAACATCCAAGTCATTCTTTTTACTATTACCACTTCAGTGAAGCATTTGCCAAAACACACACACAAAGCCTTTACCAGGCATGCAAACTAGACTACTTCTAGCTTTTTCTTCTAAGGTAGTTTGATTCCTTCCTCTAAAATTATGCCCAAGTTAGACAAAAGAGATAAAATCAAAGATTCCATCTAAAACAACTCCTGCATGGTCCTACAATGACAAACTGTGCAGACAATGCAAGACTTTCCTCTTTACAACCCCTTTAAAAACCAAGTTTTTATTTTCCAAAGATAGTCAGATTTGACGAATAAGCTTTATTTAGGTCTAGTATTTTGGGGTTTTTTTAATTTATTTTAGACACTAGAGTTAGCAGAAAATTTAATTTATCAATTCTGATGTAGGACAAATAAAAGCATGAATCACTAATTCTCTTAAAGATAGAATCATACATATAACTTGATTCTTAGGAAAATTTTGCAAAATAATGTAACATTCACATTTCAGGCATTTCTGATAGTATATGCAGGGGCATTAAGTTCTCCAAAAAGGTTTAATGAATTTTTGTGTTTGGATCCTTTCTTTATATTTTCAAACTTTTCCACTCCATCAGGATTCCTTCACAAACGATATAGTAATATACTCTGAAGTGTGATGTTTTAGAAGAAGTCCCAGAACTCAAAGAGAACTGTTCTGTTATCCACTGAAATCTACATCTTTTCTTAAAAATACTAGAGTTCTTCTAATGGGATAGGACACTAAAGACATTTCTCAAGGCACATGAGATCTTAAACATGTTCTGAAATGGGGAATTACTTTGAAACTTTAAAATATTTTCAAGGAAGTTCTGTTGCCTGAAGATCGGCTTTTCATACCTCAGTGGTTGGTTTATCAGTCACATTTCCTCCTAAGTGGAAGCTGTTCACAGATGAGCTCCTTCAAATGCCTGCAACCTAATATAGCGCCTGTGCTCTGAAATGCTCCAGAAGAGAACACCACCTGTGCCTGTGCCTGTGTCACCCAGGCAGACACTGTGGCATTTTAGCCTAAAATCCCCTGCAAAAGCCACCAGGCTCTGATGGGCAAGCAAGACTGGTGGGGGGGAGCTATCCTGCTCGGTGCAACTGTCACGGAACAGGAATCTCACCTGGTGGTAAAACCTAAAGCATTCAAAATAAAATATTATGGGCATACTTTTCCTTGTTATCCTGGTTTTTTTCAAGTAACATGTGAGAAAAAAGATTGTTTTTTGAGGCTGTGCCGTGGATGTATCTTATTCTGAATCCACATGGTGGCTCTGAGGGCTCAGTAACTCCAAGAAGCGTTTGTTCGTACCTTGAACGCTTTGAGGCCTGGAAAGGTCTGCGGCATAACTTAAATATTCTATACAAAACGTGATCATTAAAACCCCAATAATTTAGGAAAAAAAAATCAAAAGAGGACCTTGCTTTAAAATCATGCTGACAACATCCCAATAGAATAAATATTGCAGTGCACTTCTATCCTCGGTTACCTACAAATGAGTAACTACTTTGTTCATATAATGCAGCAAGTCCTCTATCTCACTTACTAAAATATGTAATATTGAATTCAACTCATGTCCACTGTTTATGTATAATCAATCCTAAAGTATAAAAGGCGAAAAGTCCTAGGCTGATGTCTGACACAGACATGTTTATGTTTATGTCAAGTAAATCTTACCACACAAATTAATCCAATTTATTTCAAACTCCTCCTTTTTGACTCCTGTTAGGCTCCCCTGCTCTGACCTACTCCATCCATACCTCAGAACTTTTCCTTCTATACAGAACTTCCCATGGTCCCTATATCTATACATTATTCTGTCACTGAGCCAGTGGAATGAGCACAGTATCCCTCTCAGCCGCCAGAACATTTGAAACTGGCTGGACATCCAAAAAACCCATTTCTAGTTTGTTCTTCTTCCAGAAATTAAAAAAAAAAAAATTATTTAGCCCAGTTGAAAACGTTTTTATTAAGGTAAGGCATTGAGTATTTTTCAAAGTTCGAGATGCACTTCAAGGTTATATGATACATCGATTCTTCATTAAAAACCAGGCACCTTAATGTCTACAGTATAGCTACACAGTAGCACACAAGGGATCATAAATAACCTTAAAACAACTATTCAACTGGTCAACATACAGAGAGCAAACATTTTATGGAAAATATATTCGTTCATATAAGAATGCTTCTGGGTTGCTTATTAGAAAGTAGCAATGTGGTCTTATTGGAACTAATAGTGACTAAAAAAAAAAGGGGGTGAAAAAGTGACATAAAGAAACAATTTTCATCCAAAAGAGAAAAACATTGTACAGGATCTTATACTGAGAAGTTTACTCCTGATCGATCCAACAGACTAACAACAAACTGGATTCTTCTCTCTATTTCACAGCTGGGTGTCATCCAATAAACACAGTCCCCATACAGCTTCCTTTTTAATAGTTACAGGGGTAAAAATAAATAGATACATTAAAAGGGTTACTTGATCCTGCTAACATGATGCAAGCTGGGTATCTGTTAAGGTTACTGAAATCAATAAGAGAGTTATAATTTCAGATTTTTTAATTTCTATAAATCTGAGAGGTATATTACAGAAGTGCACAAGCAAATTGACCACTCAGTCATAAATTACTTCAAGTTTTTAGAGAGAAAGGAAAATGAAAATTTTACCAAGAAGAAGCCATATTGTCATGGCTCACTGAGAAGAAAAATAAAGGATCGTGAACTAGTAGTATTTTAAGAAGCTGCTCTAGTTCCTGTCTTAGAAGTACTGAAGATTAAATATCTAAAACAAAGGATTTGGGTGAGGGAGGAAAATTAAACAAATAGATAGATACATAGAGAAAACTGGATTTTCAGCTTGTGCTCCTTATCCCCAAAAGAAGACCAAAAATCTTTCACACCACCACCGCCTCATACATTTTTTTCCCTCTCCAGCCTCTCTTTGTACCAGTGTTTGCAGCCAGAAGAGTCAAGAAGCGCTATACAAACTGGTTACTCAAATAAGCAAGTGAGTCATAAAAGGAACTACAAATTTGGCAGTACAAGCAGAAGTGAGAAATGCTGAAGATGAATTGAAGATACAGAGCAACACCAAGAACACCAGAAATACGGAAATGCAACTGAAAAGTTTAGAAAGAAAGAAAAGGAAATCCCAGTACTAACTACTTAAAATGTACCTTGGAGACAAAAGGAAATTTTACAAATGCATTGGCTAATAATTTTAGCTGAAGAATAGTACAGTGAACTTTTAAATATATTTGATAAGACAGTATGTGTCCCACGGTCATTAAGTGGTAAGGAAAGAAGCAGGATGAAGAAAAATTGGAGAAGCGTACAAGACTTTAGGTGGATGCCTTTGGTATATAAGGACATACTCAGGAAAAATCACATATGTTTACACACAGAGGCACCAAGGAGAAAGCAAGTCCGGCTGTGATGATACAGGACAAGCAGAGAAAACAAACTATTTTGCAAAGAACATCTGCATAGTGAAACAAATATCCAGCTCATCTGCTAATCCAAAAATAGTAATTTAAAAATAACCACTGACACCCACAATCTATTGTGAGTGTTCTCCAATTTGAAGCATAAATCGAAATAAAATGAAATAAAATACTAATCAGAAATGAGGCGTATTAGGTCTGTAATATATGCAGGCTTCAGTAGCTTAGCATCTCCTAAGCCTGGCTGACAGCTTATTTGTTTACGCACAGTGTTATGGAAGAGTCATCTAGTGAAGGTCAAATCTAGACAGATGTGCAAGGATTCAGAATGAATAACCAAGAACCCAGCTTCTAATGTAACTTTTTCTGCCACAGCACATGAAGTTATCTCAGCAGAGACCCTTTTCCACTTTGGTGCCAGATGAGAAATTAATCCCTTTCGCATCGTCACCTTGTAGTGTCTGTGGTTGACATCTGCAATGCACCACAGCAGTTGTTGTGAGAAGCTGGGAATAAAACCATCAAGACCAATCACAGAATTTGGACTATTTGCAAAAACCATTGACATATTTAGTAAATAAGCAGGGATTTAGGTAAGGCCTACACATAAGACAAATTTTCAGCCTAAAGACCTTAAATATGTTTACGTAGACTATGTAGAATAAGGTACTGTTGTGTTGCAATTACAAATGTCTGCTCGGGTTTCATACTCAGAAGTTTTAGTAATGGCTAAGAACAAATAACCAACAAACTTCAAGCTGTTGTACTACTGAACTTCTGCAGAACTCATTAAAATCTGTTGAGAAGATATCATTAGCATGTGTGAATGTAACCGAAGTCCAGGGATCATCACCAGTCAGCAGTTAATCAGCCCCTTCAACATGCAGAAAGTTCAGGAGGTGCTCACTCCCTCCAGCTCCTGCACACAGAGCTGCTTTCTGCCTCCTGCCTCACTTCTGTTTGAAAGGAAGGCAGAAGATAAGCTGGTCTGAACTGATACACCAGGGGTTTCTGTAGGACTGGCTCTGGGGTGTTTACCGGGAAGCCTGAAGCAAACACAGCCAACCAAGCAAACAAGCCAGTGTATGTCCCACTCTGGGGAAAAGGTGTACCCATAAATACAGAACAAGCAGAGAACAGTGAAAGATGCTGACTGCCAAGGAGGGAATCACGCAAAAATACACAAGACAACGCCAACACACGTCCACGTGAAATTCTTCTTGATCCACTTTCTTGTAACAGGTGGTGCCGGGGTTTATTCTCAGTATGAAGAAAGCTGATGTGTCCTTAAAAATACACAAATATACCCCACAGGTCTAAGTTTCAATATTCTTCCCCAGGCAGTGAAAGAAAACATTTTTTTACCAGCACAGTATCAGCACTAGCAGGCCTGAGACGGACCAAGGAACTGCTGACATGTGTCTGGAGTCAGATACCAGAGGCCAGGGTGACAGCAGCACAGCACATGTCCCCTGGAGCAAACACACAGCTGCCTTCAAAGCACAGCTGGCCAAAGAAAACCCATTTCCCCAGAGAGGGTGCAAACCAGCAAGTCTCTTTTAGCAGGTATTACTTTCATATCTTGAAATGAAGGACACATTGATACTGCATTTGAGAACAGGTGAAAATAAGAGCACAAAGGGGCTGGAAGCATTATCCTTTCAGAGCAGCACATGCCCTTTTGCTCTTAACCTGCCTATAACAATGCTAAAAGCCATAAAGGGCTTCAGGAAAAATGATGAGCAACATACTGACAAAAAAGCAGTCAGTTCTGAGGTGAATAAACGTATTTCTATGTGCATTCTTGTGCATAAAATGTGTATCTACTTAAATTTTCCAATATAAACTGTGGCACCTAGGATCTTATATCAACTTTTATCCAGCTGGAAAGACAAAAACCGTGCAGCAGTCCTAATAGTTCTGTGCTGAAGATGGTTTCAATATAACTTTTTATACGAACTAGTCATCAACAAGCAGTTATTTTACCTCTTGATATTAAGCAACGCCCAAGGTATCCCAGTGGGAGTGTTGAAAGCAGGTAGCAATTTCTCTCCAAGTTCCACTGCCTTTTTTCGGAAAACCTGGAAGTTAAGAAGAAACAAAGTGTTGGAAAACACACTGTTGCTCCCACTAAATTAATTTAGATAATACCATCACTGAGCATATAGTATAAGTCATCTCAGCACAACGAAGTGTCCCTGTTTTTTTAGAGTGATGTCAAAGGAACAAAGCCGCGCCATCCATTTTCCCTTACACACAGTAACGGGGAACTCGCACAGCAGGATCACACAATGACGATGCCCAGACGATCCGCATCTGGCATGATCAGCATCAAGCCAGGGATGTCGGCACGGCCAGACCTGCTCTAGTTTGGGCAGAGCTGCTTGTGCACTCCCCATGGTGCCTGCAGCGTGCTCTGGGGTCGGGGAAGGGGGACATGAGCTGGGGACGCTGCTGGGTCCAGGCTGGGTATCAATACCAGATGGATATCAATGCCATGATTACTCCAAAAATTGGAATATACCCCCTACGGCTAACTGAGACTTAACTGGTTTTTAGCAGGTAAAGAGTTTCAGGTTACATCTTAAAAAAACAGAAGTGGAAGGACCTCAACTGCTTAACATGTGCCCACAAGAATGACAATTTAACATCAGGAACTTTTACATTCAGAGTAATAGTTACAAAGCTAAAACAAAGAGTATTTTGCTCTCCTTCAACTGCCAGCTAAACTCAGGTTACATTAACCTGACTTTTCAAGCTCTAGTAAGAGAGTTTTTAATTAGAAGCAATATTGTTCCAGCTTAAATATAGAAACCTATTTAGTGGTTCCAACATGTGGATGTTCAAGGCCTATTTGCTCGGAATTACACTGGGATCCTGTACAACACTGAAAAGGATTATCCCAGGTATAGTAGCCAAAATAGCAAAGTCACCTTCGTCGTTCTTTCTTTCTAATAACGGCTCCCTTCAATTTGTTTTTTTTTCCCTCAGACATATTTATTATGATTTTTTATTTATTTATGTACCATAAATCAACTTGTACATCTGATGCATCTCATGGTATAGCCAAGTACAGTACAGTAAATTTTTGCAGAAGGAAAAAACCACATATATGTTTGTGTGAATATATAAATAAAGATATTTGCTGGTCAAAACAAGGTAATGAAGAAATTTCTTTCCACACAAACAAAATATGACATCTAAAATTCCACTTTCCAAAAGCCACTTAGAGTAAAGGCTTTTATTATTGAAAAATAAATGATCAGGAGAGAATATAAAACTCCAGAATAATCACATTACCATAAAGAAGCTCCAGACTATCCTACAGTCCATTCATATGACACAGATCTCAAGATTTCTGTGACAACAATCCAAGAGTCAGAATTACAGTACAGATATTTTGAGAAAGGTTAAGTAATTCGAAGCCAAATTATGGTTGGAGTCAGAAAACTTTTTCAAGTGGATTGCATATGAGTGCTTGGAGAAACTTGAAGCAAGGCAGCAGGGAAAACCACTTACTTGGAAATCCCTTCATAATCCATGTTATTTCTGATTTCTCAGTTTATTGGTTGTGTGGATTCTACTGAGAGTTAGCTATGGATTTGGGATCTTCATCCAGCACAGAATTCAGCCTCCCCAGGGTTAAAACCTCAAGGGACACTCAGAAACAGCTGGTGCAGAACATAATTATCTCTCAGTAGATCTGCTTGAGAGGAGCGAGGGACAGCAACCCCAGCAGGAGCACATAAGATTTCCCCTCCTGACCCCACACAGCCACGTTTGTTCACCTTGGCCTGTAGAACCCAAACCTGCGCTTCGCTCTTTCAGCACAAGAGAGGCCTCCTCAGCCTTTCACAACATACGGTGCCACCAACTCATCAGCTCACCTTGGTATCCCCGCCCTGAAACACTGAAGTATTAACAGGAGAGTGGCTCTGACGACCCAAGCAATGGGCACACAAGGACCTCAGGTTTCTGTAAAAGCATCTGCTGCGCAGCGTGAAGCCCTATCTTTTGCCATATGTAAATGGGGTAGATATTTTATGGAATGTGGTTAGAGGTGCCATACATACTCATTTTAGATGTGTTTTTAAGGACAAGAGGAGATCTCTGTTTCAAAAAGCACACACGTGTTTAACCATGGAAGTGGCAGCAAGGCTCAGTAACTGCTGTACCTTACAGGCTGTGTTAATCCTTCCTCATTAAAAAGATCGCATGCAAGCTCAGAAAGAGGTCTGTTACAATAATTGCTTCTGGACAGAAATGTAACAATTTGGTGTTTGAATTAAATATTTGAGGCACAGCAATAATGCTTTACTTTCAAATATTTCTATCTTATATTTTTTCAATTCTATTGTATTTCTTTTATAAATTAACAACCCAATTTCTTTCAAAATAAAATTGCCTACTTCATGGAAATGTCAAAAATAATGGTTGTCAAAACATAAACATATCCAACATGAAGCGGTAAGGAAATATTGTTCCACATATGGATATGCAAGGAAAATGTAATTCACTCCTGATAAAGACAGTCCTCTGAACACCAACAACAGAACATAGTGAATATGGGCATTCCAACTTCTTTCTTGTCCACAATGAATCTCTTCCAATATAGTAAACAATTTTCTTATTAGGCAACTAGGAAAAGATAATTTAAAAACTATTTTTAAACCACCATGCAATTTTGGAACAAGTCTTGAGATGAAGATGTGCTTCTTGTTTACAAGATAATTTCAACAGGTTGTTACTAATGCATGCTAGTGATTCTCCTTCCCCTCTTAAAGTTAAAAGAAGAAGAGTCAGCTATGGACACTATCCAACTTTATCTCTAGGGCTAATTTAACATGGCTGAACAAATGACTGGTAAATCACAGTATAGGCAATAACGACAAGACACAATAAATAGCAACTTCATGCAGCAAAGTTATGCTCTTTCAGCAAGGGTAAAACGGTGAACATTACTAAAGGAACCACTGTATTTTTCAATTTGCAGCTTTAAAGGTTAAAAATAATATGAAAAGTGGGTGCTGTAATTATTGCACAATGTCTACAATGTTCACTGTATTTTTCTTTTGCAGAAACTTCTAATGTTGAACAAGAAATAAATATTGTACACAGTAAGGTTTTTTGAATAATAAAGGTAAATAAACAATAGAAACTTCTACTTAATATCTCTCCTGCTGACACGAATTTCAACATTTTGCCAAGCCCTAATCTCTCCCTGCTATCACACAGTAAAGTCGTTTTTTGCTAAGGAAAGGTATGACAGCTGTTATTGAGATACACAAGGTAAAGGCAGAAATGACAGAGCAGAAAAATGAGAAAACATTATATGTAATAAAGGAAAATATGTACAGCAAAATTTCCCATCAAATGGCTATCTTGAGAGGCTTGAGGACCTTTGCTGGCCTCTCCCTGTGGATGCTCAGCCAGCAGTAACGAAGGCTCACTCACAAGGCACTCTGGTGGGATCAGAGCTGGCAGAAGCCATCACGGTCCCGCACCTGCACCCACCCTTCACCCCACCTTCCCACACCCCTGTGATAGAGGGAACTCACAACTAACACTTGAAGAGTTAACCCCATAATGAGTGCCTAGTCTAGTGATTAATGTAACCAGTTATGTTAAGAAAAACAGACTCCCACTGAATGCAAAGATAAGAAGTTTCATGGCACCCAGCTGGTGAGTTTTATGGCACCCAGACAAGATAACGAAGATTTTCAGCAAAAGGAGGGCACCAAACTGGTTTCAATCAACTCGGCAGTCTGGGCTCAACTTAATGGGCCAAAAGGTGAAAAGTTCAATGATGAAGCTGAAGGAGCCTTCATCCAAAGACCCCCTCTCAGTGACGAAGCTGAAGAAGCCTTCATCCAAAGACCCCCTCCTCAAATCCACCAAGTGGCACTGCACAGGTGCAACAGGGAGGGGTCAGGGAGGAGTCTATGGAAATGATTTCCTGGGACTCATTTTAATAAGAACCGCCTTCTCAGGGAAAGGTTATGAATATGTATAGGCGTTCCTGAGGGTACTATGAATATGTAACACTTTACTGTATTTAGGCACACCTTCTATTGTTAGAAGTTACACGTGAAATTAAGGGATGGCCCATCATGTGTCCGACGTCGAATAAACATACCTGCTTTATAACCTTGCGGGTTGTAAAGTTTTATGACTTTATAGGTTGTAAAGTTGTTTCCGCACGTCACCTGAGTTCTCCCAGCTGAAATTCTCAGCTGCTAAAAGTCTACAAACCACTCCCAAGACCTCCACTGCTCTATGATTTCTAGATTGTGTACTTTTTAAGGAAAAGGGACTGTGGAGTTATTTCCCTGCCATATCAGCTGTTGCTTTATCAGGTGACACAATGAGTGAGCCACACTGTAATCAATCCCTTCTTTTAAATTGAGGATTCAGAGGAAAGCATTGTGGTTACCTTTAAACAGCAACCAAACCACTAAAAAATTGCACTGACATTTAACTCGGCTGGATACTACACTACAACAAAGAAAACTACCGTAAGTGCAGCATTGTGATTCAGGAAATAAAATTATAATTGAAAACTGTCAGAAATACATCATCAGTATGTAACACTATAAAGTGATTAGGTAGGACATTAAATGCTTTCTCAAGCATTTCTCTCTAACCTACATTTTTGCCAGAAGACAGATTTTGGATGCAAGATAATCCTTCTTTTTAAACTCAAAGTATTATTAGTGTTTTTTAAAATGTTTATGTAAGATCTCTAACAAACTTGTATGATACTGATTCTCCCTGTGTGAAGGTCTTGTGTAATAAAGTCTCCTTGATGGAATAAATACACAGACATCTTCACACTCTGCAGGCCTACTCATAATCAAAATTAGCACTAAAGCAAATTAGATACTTACTATAATCATATAATAGATTATATAGAAGATAGAGTTACTACATTTTCTATTAAGATACCTGTTTACATTAGCAGGCTGTCGATTGTTAGTTAAACTAAGCCCAATGCAGCACCTCCATCACCCTTTGAGTTACCAATCTCAAGTGCCTTATACAAACACAAGTGTCACACCAAACCCTGTCACCATTGCCCCAAGCCAGCAATACTTCCAACAACATCTGAGTATGCAGCAACACGGAAAAAAGAAATCCACCTCTCTGTCTGTTCCTTCCACAGGCAACACATATAGCAAGCCAGGGAGGAAAAGATCATTTTCTCTCTCCATTAGATGGTCTTAATTATTTTTTAAATACATATACATTTTTGGTCTTCATAGGAGAGAACAAACTGACTGGGGAGATTCCCCCACCACACAACCACTGCACAAGCTGCCTTTGCACAGCACCGTACCTGTACGGGTCATGATTCCCAAAACCAAGAGTCATCTACTTCCTCAGGAACTACAATCTGTGTCTTTCACTGTAGTAGGACTGCCAGCACTATTACCAAAAAAGGTAAGGGAAGTAACCACATTCACATATACAGCGCTTCAGCCAGCGGTTTTCCTACAGTCATTGTTTTTCTAATAAAAATTTCCTTATTTCTCTCAAATGTGACCTTAATTCAGTGAGGTACTCTTGCTTAGAAAAGCAGTTTGGGTACGGATTTTTTTTTGGTTCTGCTAACTTTGTGCCATTGGTGCAAATGTAGAGGCTTTGGGTGTGAATTAGGACACAGAGACAAACTTTGGATGAAAACGAAGCTGTGAATTTAATGAACCAAGTTTTCCAAACAACCATCTAATTTAAAGCAGTTACTTGCATTCACTACACAACCTTGTGTCATGCAGATATCAAAACTGTATTTTGTAATTTTTTTCTAACGGCTTTGGAGAAAAAGCCTTTTTCTTTTAAAGGAGATTGTTAAAAGAGATCATACATTGAGAACTCCATTGCTTGTGTTAGAAGACCCAATCCCACAATCAATCAGACTTTGCAGACTCTTGTGCCTATTATCAAATCTCATTAGGGAAAACTGTGTTCCAACAGAGAAACAAGGGATCTGTCTGCAAAGATGCAACCACAGGGCTCAGACCAGAGCTGTCATTTGGTAAGCACTGGCTTTCGTTATAGTGCAAGAACGTTATCTCCTCTGGATAAACGAAACCGTCTCCTCTAGCTGGAATGACAAATCCCTTGGAAAATGTTAGATTGCCCCATTATAGAGTTAATTGCTGTTGCTAATCAGGAAGAAAACACAGGAAACAAAGAAATATCTTAGAATTGCACATGAGGCACGTATAATTAAAAAATAGCATAACATGCCACATTATAATAAATGAAAGAACAGCCAGAATTGTGCCTTAAAAAGTCCTCCATCCAATGGAAATCAGAAGTTAAATTTTAACACCAGTGGCAACAATCCTATTTTTTATTTTTTTTCTATTGACAAAGACATTTTTTCCACATTTCTAATTCTGTCAAATTAAGTGTTTTTCATTTTTGTTTTATATTTACAAATAGAAACTGACAAGCCACTAAGTGAGATTTATTGCTTTCTTTCCTGTACCTGACTGCCCTTCCCAGCAGGGTAAGGAATGAATATTTCAGTGCAAAAGCAGGAAACGAGAGCAGAAAAATGAACAGGGACAGGCTCTTTACTGCTCTTCAGAGCACTGAATAGAAATCCTTTCAGTGTAACAAATGTTGATTTAGCTTTAAAGCGATCTGCTAACAAAAGAGAACTCTCTTGGAAGAACTTGTTCCAATATCTTCTTCCCTGAAAGACAACCCAGGATTTTTGCTATGTTTGCATTTGTTTTATCTTTACAATGAAAGATGACGAATGTTACAAAGTTGTGGCACTCCACCTAACATACCATAATACCTGAAACAGGGTAAGCTGAATTCTTTCACCACCTTCAAAAGCAAGCAATACAACACTTACGTGCTAAATTATTTGAAATAATCCTATAATGTATTTTCGGTGTTTATGACACCTGGATAAGTTACCCAGCTGCCTGCATTAATTCAGCAGCAATTATTGGTTTTGCAATTACGGTAACTTTGACACTAGCAGATGCTTTTGAGTTTAATTTCAGTCAGTCCTCACTCCTGGCTGAGTCAACACAGTTATGAATTATCTATGCTACAAGGTGAGGCGACATTTTATAACATTTCTGGAAACCAGCGTTGTCATGAGTCACATCAGTGTGGTAGCCAGTACCAACAGGAGCCCAATGGACTTCATTTGGAACCTTCACAGTTGTAGTAATATTTATTGTACACCCAGATCCAGAAGTGCCATGAGCATGTTTTGAGCACTTCCCCAGGAAACAGACTGGGTCCAAGACAAACTTGCTGCTCTAGGCCAGCCCCGGTCCTGCTGGACCTGAGAGGAGCACACGAAAAATGCAACACCAGTGCAGGAGCTCATCTCCAGCCCAGGGCTGCACCCAACCCCATGTCTTCCTACCAGGATACAGAAGAGGACAGTGCACTAAAAATGAACAGCACCACTCAAGGCTACACCTACAGTGGTCAAAGACAAGCCAGAGCTAATCAACACGACTACTCCAGAGTCAGCATCATGCTTATCAGAACTCTGACTTTTGGGAGGGCTTTCTGGTTTGCAAGCACAGCATCAGACCCAAAGCACCTTTCCCCAACTGTACTACATTGCACAGAGCTAATAAGCTCACTCAGCCCCCCAGAGACCAGAAGGTCACTGATGGCCGAACGGAGCGGGCATGGCTCTCCTGGGGTTGCACCACCATGGAGCTCAGAGGCCTGGCTGCATGGGGGAAGTTACTCTACAGAGCCAAGGGGATGCTTCCGTGCTAAACACCCTAAAATGGGAGTGTCAAACTCATTTTCACCGGGGGCCACATCAGCCTCGCAGTTGCCTTCAAAGGGCCGAATGAAATTTAAGTCCTGTATAAATGTAGTTGCCCTAAAGCCCCCACACTCGGTGCTGCCCCAGCCAAACCCGACAGGGGCATCCCAGGCATGGTCAGCTGAGGCAGAGAAAAGCCGACCATGAGTTGGGAATGTAATTCAGCACCGTTTCTGTAAAAGCACGGCAAAGGAAAGAAATCCGTGCTTTAGCTCCTTTACAAAGAACGGTTTCTCACACCTTCACACAAGAATTTTGACTGGACGGAGCAGCATTTTACTTTATTGAGAACTGAAACGAGGCCCCTCCTCCCCAGAGATGAGCAAACCGCAACTGATGGGGTTTCCATCCCAGCAGGATGCCGGCAGAGGGAGCACAAGTTCAGCTGTTACACAGCACAGCCAAGGGGCATCTTGGGTTTAGGAGATGCCAGAAATCCCAGGAAAGGGACTAAATTTTTTTTTAAAAAACTTAGTTTGGTAAATAATCTCAGGTGCTCTCTCACTAAAATTCTCAAAGCAGCACTAGTTTCCATACAAATCACTCCCTCACACACACAAACAATATCACAGCTGTATAAAGCAGGAGGAACACACTGACAATCTGCAGCCATCCCCACAATCCTGCTTAGCATCTACCGTCATACAGTGCTGGGCACGTAATGTGTTAAAAGACAAATGTTTTTCAGTGGAGAGGGACTGGAAAATACAGGTCCTGTAGTAAAAGGGGACTTTCTATTCCAATCTAAGGCTGAAACAGCCACAGGGTAGTATTTATAATGAGCTCTTCAGTACGGGAATTCAAAGCTTGTATACGACACATCTGTAAGAGCTGCGGGCATCAGAGAGCTCAAAGCTTGCAAAAGCTCTTGGCACCCAAGATGATGTGGTGATTCAGGAAGGTGCACATAAGTTTCCAGCTTTTGAAAACCGTGATTGTAGAAGTATGCAAATAACCTCACTGGAGAGATGCAGGCAGCTGGTGGTGTCTGAGAGCAACAACTCCATCTCACCTGCAAACTGCGAGAGCAGCAGGTGTCTTTTTCACAACATGAAAAATGGGTAAGCTTTCAGATTTGTACTGCCATTCCCAGAATACTCCAGAATGCTGGTCACCAGCTTGTAAAAAGCCAATCCACTTTAAAAAGATGCTTATTATAAAAATTAGATTACATTTCTGAAAAGAAAAACCCAAACCCTTCTTTTATTCAATTAGCCTTTTTTGTTTCACTGATGGCAAGAAAATTAATTTTCTTTTCTAGCTGATTGTTGTACCAAAGAAGTCACATAGTACCATCAAGAGTCCCTCCCTGTAGAAAAGACCGTACAGAACTTAATCAAATGGAAGTAACTGGATTAGTAAGAGATTTCCAGATTTAATCCAAATGTACATAGCAACAAGCCCAAAACCCCTCAAGTCATCAGCAGTAGCTAACTCATGTAATTACTTCAGTTGCTTTTTAACTAAAGAATTTCTAACTAGATCCATTGTGTTTCAAAATCTTGTTTTAGGATGGCCTGTAATTAATGGTACAAACTAGCAGAAAGAAAGCAAGATATGAAACAAAGAAATACTAACTTATACACATCTGACTTGCACTTTAAAATTGGAGTGAAGGAAGAAATTGCTAAATAACTGCAGAACTGAAAAATCATAAAGGAAGAGTTTGTTCCAGTTATATTTAGTGATTTCCTCTTGTGCTATTCATGTGTATTTTAAGATTGCTCACATAGACATAAACTCCAAGAACTATTTAACAGGAAGAACTTTTACACCACAAGAGAAAAAGTAGCTGCTAACTTATCTACTAATGTCAAGAAAGCATTAGTTTTTTTTAAAGCTTATGTGTCCTTCCACAAATAGAAGCTTATCTACAATCCAGTAGTACCTGGAAAGCTCATGAACTGACCATTTAATAATATCTCTGTTGTGATAATTCAAGAAAAGTTGGTCATGAATGTAGTAAACAAATTTTAACGATTACCTGTAATAAATTTGTTATGAAAAAAAGCTTTTGAGAATTCCTCACCCCAAACTCAGAGCAGCCTTAATTGTTCAAGAGGAGCGATACACAGCATGCACAATGAGTAATGAGTTAGATTTGGTGCATATGTGCAGATCAACTGCATGCTGGCAGCTGGCGCCTGAGACTCAGACCACAGGAAGCAAGTGTCACACCTACAAAAGTTGTGCTCAAATCTTAGAGATTCTAAAATCCCACACCACCCCAAGCAAATAAATTATGAAACAGCTTGGTGTCAGTAAATCAGTGTCAAAGATTTGGGATGCCAGTCTTGTGTCCTGTCAGCAACAGAAAGCCTGGAGTACCAGGTCTCCAGTCAAATGAAGTGCGTGTTTCTAGCAAGGGCAGATAGCAAGCTAGCAGGCATTAAAAATGTCAGCAGCCCATGATACAAGAGCTAGTGGAAGTTTTAAATCTCTGTTTTTACCTGGTATCCACATAACTGGAACAGGATATTAACCCACTACGGTATGTCCTGCTCTGAACAACAAGCAGCACTGTAAGAGGCACCATACAACTGAAAGATGAACAGACATCACCATCACTAAAAACCTCCTTCCCAAGACCCCTCCATCCCTAACAAAAAAAAAACAAACAAAAAAACCCAAAAAAACACCACACCAACCAAACAAGGGACCTGTGGAAAATCCAGCTGGGTCACCTAGAGCCAGTTGCCCGATATTCAAATACTTGGATGCTGTTGAGAGACACTGTCAGCCCTGGGGGCAACTTGTAGACTAACACCAGGCAAGGATGTCAAGAACACAAAACATGTCATGTATTTAGTGCTCAGGTCTTTTACAGTTAAGGAAGATGATACACGTATTTGAAAATCTATTGGACGTGAGTAAATACAAATGGAATTAAAAATATGGTATATACAAAGGAAACTCATTACATTGTGAAGCAATACAGAAAACATCTGGATGTCATCTTAGAGGTTTGTGTTTTTCCTGATGAAGGAAACAGCTGCCTTAGTAAAATTACTCATATCCACCAGTAATGAAGAGTATCTTTTAGCACAATTCCTCTGTTAAGCCACAAGCATCTGCTTCCTAATTTTCTTTTTATTTAATCTTGTGTACGCAGCCCAAGTGCTGTAACAACAAATTTAAATAGCTGCCTCATTTTACATCTTGCAAGCTATCATATCTACACAAAGAATAGTGCTTTGCATATGAAACTCTCCTTTTAAGCAGGTGACCATGGAGAGGTGATTTGCAACACCATCTGTGTAAAAGGAGGGGGTGGGGTGGCGGAGCCTAATAAACTTTGCATGGTGAATCAATAATTACATCCTTAACATAGTATGAAGTGCTAACAGAAGATTCATTCCTGGCCTTGTGAATTCAGCTGTATCTTTTAATTCCAATACCATTAAGTGCATCAGAGTGATGCCTTCACTCGAAAGTACAGTCCTAGACCATGGTGGCAGGCATAGAAAAGGCTAAAATCACTCTGTGTACGTAAAGGATGTTCTGTTTGCTTTTTAAATGTTAACAGCAAATAGAGAGCTGTTTGTTTCAGCCAGCATTACATGATACTTGTAAGTTTGTTCCAGCTGTTAATGGAGTAAGTTTTAAAGGATACTTATCAAATATACAAGTATAACAACAGGAACAGGATACCAAGAATGCCTACTTCAATTGTTCTTCCACTAATTTTTATTCTAACTCGCATTTATTCATTTTAATATTTTACTCCAACATCAGAATAATAGTTTAATGAAACAACTCTCAACAGTTGGAATCAAAAGGGTCCTTGGACAAAAATGTCCACTCAGGATCTCCCACATCCTGCCATCTTCCTTGAACAGACCAAATGGGTACCTGCAGAGCAAACCTGGTCAGCTCACCAAGCCAATGGAAAATACCTAATCCGTATTTTTGTTCTGGTCCCCCTCAAAAAGATGGTCTTCCTGAATCACCACACAAGTCTCCATCTGACACCACCACAGGGATTTTAAATCAGGTATTTATGACCCTCAGAGGACAGTCTTCAAATGGTTAAAATTCATACTGACAATGTCCTCACACCAGGCAGGACAGATTAGCTCTTTTCCAGCCAACTCAGGGTTTGCTCCTCTTGGAAGGAGTTACACCTGTTGTTGTAGGTCTGCATGCAAAGCACTCCAGACAGCCAAGGGGCCGTGTTTTCATGAAGCTGTGACTGAAAGTTCACGGTCACAGAATGGTTGAGGTTGGAAGGGACCTGTGGAAGGACCTCAGGAACTCATCTGGTCCAACCCCCCTGCTCCAGCTGGGTCACCTAGAGCCAGTTGCCCAGGACCATGTCCAGATGGCTTCTGAATATCTCTATGGATGGAGACTCCACGATCTCTCTGGGCAGCCTGTGCCAGTGCTCAGTCACCCTCACAGTAAAAACATGTTTCCTGGTGTTCAGAGTAAACCTCCCGTGATTCAGTTTCTCCTGAAAGTTATATATAAATGCTATACATACATTTTGACACAGAATTTGGGCATGTACAGGGCAGTGTCAGAGTGTAGTCCTAAGTGACTTTTGTCCTAGAGCTTCAGCAGATGCTGGAACAAACTATCAACAAGATTCTCCTCTTCTAAAGTAGCAGTGGCTTGCTTTAGAACAAAGCAAGCAGTAAACTAATAATAATAACAACTAATAACTGGTGAATTACATGCAAAGCAGGTGACAAAAGGATTAGGGCAAGGAACAGAGCAGGATGAGAATCCAATTGGACAAGTTTGAATACTGAAGTTTTAAAAATAAGTCATGATGTTGGGCACAGAATTACAGAGTTCCAGGCTTTACACAGTCTTCATTAAACAGAAAAAGCTTAAGGGGTATCATCTGCATTGAAGTTTACTCTAATGCCCTTTACCAGAGATCCTCTCTTCCTCTTCACACACAGGCAATTCCACTGACCATTAATTTGATGTGTTCATCGATACAAGAAGAATAAATTAAAAACTACTCTCTCAGAGTGTTTCTTCTTTTCTTTCAATGTATATCAAATATAATTAGTATTTGCTGAAAATTAATGTTGTGTTTTAAGGCTGTCCCACATTTAAGCAGTAAAGCACTTCTTTTAATCCTTACACTAGGATTGAAGCCGACAGAAATTTCCTTATTTCAGGATCTCAGACACTGGACATATCATAAATATCTTAAAAAAAAAAAACAAACCACAAACTATCTCAAGTACAAAGACAGTGCCAACTGTCCCTCTGTTAGATTTACGGCATGGATCACTTAGGAACAGGCCATTTGATCCTGAAATTCTCTCACTGATCTTTCCCTGCCACTAGCATAAACCTATTTTTCAGTTATACAAGNGACTACTTCTGTTTCACTTTTATATATATATATATATATATATGGAAAAGGAACCAAGAGTTTTATCCATTCCAGCCCTAACGTTTCAGTGGTTTCTCAGATTACAAGTAAATGTTAATAACTGTCACAGCCACTGACATCATAGAAACAACTACTTTCATTTGTTTTTGTAAATTCCATTAAAAACAATGGGATCGAGAGGTGCCATTTGGGAAAATTCAGCTTGGATTTGCAACTGTGCAAACACCTTAGCTTGACTCCATGACAAGGCAAGTTTTGTAACACTAGCAGTTGCATTGGTGGTGATTCCTAAGAAGTTATTTTTCAGGGGAGAGGAACATGATAAAATTTAGCAGACTCTGCAGGTTCCTTCCTCCACAAGACCTCTGACACAGCATCCAACTGGCTATTTATATAAGTGATGTAACAAGAAAATTTCTTTTGTATAGCAGGAAAAGAAGGTGACGGTTTCTTAGCTCAGTGCTTTCTTATTGTTGAGATTTCTCTGAAAGACAATAGTCACTGAATTGCCTGATGAATAACAGGCACATTCAAAATAAGCCTAGATGAAGTACTTCTGTATTTTCCTTAAGTTCAGCATAAGAAATGTGAACTCTCTCGTAGCTCTTTTTATGTAAGCCAAACAGGAGGCTTCAAGAGAGAACTATGATTTAAGAAGCTGCTTTTATATTGTAAGTTAAATCATCAGGCAGAGTGATTCAATTCCTTTCTGTTTACTGTAAGACTATTTCTCTTACTGGACAAGCCATAAAACTGAAGTGACTAAAATATAAGGAGGCAAGCAGACATTTCCAATTCTTAAGAGTCAAAAACAAGTGCTCTGACTGAAAAGCAGTCCTGCCAGCTAGTCATAAATTTATGAGCAATTCAACTGCTTCTCTGAATTCCCTGCAGTTAAACTTCAAAATCATTCGTATAGGTAAACAGACATAAGATGTTACCCCTGAAGATTAACATCATTTTTTAATGTAGTGTATATTTGGAGGAAATAATGGTTAGAAGTATCAACAAAGATTCCAGGTATGAATATTAGCATATATAGGTATCATTATATTGCTTTCCAACCCCCCTCTTGAAGCACATGGAAGGAAAAAAAGACATGACAGTCATAAAAAATCTCTCAGTTTTTATCAAAACTCATGACATGGCTTTAGTGTTTTATTTTACTGTTCGACTGAACACTTCACACAGCCATTCCTAGAGAGAATACTTTGCAGGTTTCACTACATTATTTTTATATTTGATAGTATGTAAATCAAAACATCACACTACTTTAACTGTAATTTCAAGTTGGAACTAGATCTAAAAAAGTTTTAAAGAGATGAGTTAGAAAAGTGGCATCTCAGCACCAGCTCCACTGATGACTTCTATCATCAACTGTCATAGTTCATCAATAAAAAACTGGTTAAGCCAGGAGGAGTTCCTCGCTATCTCAGTAAATCTTTACTTTTGGCCTAGGGTCAGTTAATAAGCATATTAACTTAACACACAACCTTCAAGCAAATCAGAAAGGCTGGTGGCATTTAACATCAGAGTCGGTCTGCCCAGACATGCTGAACGCCATCCCCATAGTCTCCTGCACCAGTGTGGCAATGTTTACCCACACAATCTCAGCAGTTACTGATCTTGCCTGGAATCAGGAAGATTATGTGTTCTTCTCTCTAGAATGTAAATGAAAATAAAAGCAACTCCGGAGAGAAAGGACTGAGCAGAGACTGAATGATATTTGTAAGAGATACCCTACAAGTAGCAAATGCTGATGAGAACGTTTGAGTTATTCATTGGGTTTGCATGATAAAAGGAAAAAGATTGAAATTTGTCTGTATACTATGAATAGCGTTTTTTTAAGAACAAGTTGGGAAAAACAGCATCCTTTAAGAAATGGCATTGTGAGCTGCTGACTTTGTTCTGCAGCTGTTGGTTTGAAGAAAACAAAAAAGAGTTTTCAAAGAAAAATGGAAGAGAATGAATTTCACAGCATATCCTTTTCAAATGATGATCCCGAGGACCTACTGGACCGTAAAATTATCTAGTCATGCTTGCAAAAATTAAGGACAACTTGCCCCTCAAGGGACAACACGACTTTAAATCACTAAACTGGACTGAACCAGCTTCCGAAAACAACTAGTGTGGTTATTTTGCTTAGGCTGCAAAAGCAGATGACCGCCTAAAGGCTGAAGAAAAGAAACAAACCAGACATATCTAGTTCTTCAGATTAGCTAGTTACACAGCCCTTCTGGTAGCTCAATGCATCTGAATTGTAAGAAACTATGGAACTGGCCCTTGATGCCAGAAGGAAGATTGCTTTTTGTTCATTCAGGGTTGACTCCACTCCAGTAACACTGCTGCTGGAACCACCTTCCTTGCTTGCTCTGGAGTTTTGTTGGTTTTACACAGGGTTGGTTTTTTCGGATGTTAAAACAAACGTTTGAGCCTTCATGTAGCTGAACGACAAGAGTCACTTCACACTCTACTGTCTAAATTAGCTACCATTTGAAGGAAATACCAAGGTCAGGTGGGTTAACATAAGCAAACAAAGGTGTTTCAGTGAAGAATATCAGAAGTGAACATATCAAGCAAAATCCAAATTCATCAGAATATCTTACCACTTCCTGACCTCTCTTACATCTTATGCTTTACTGGAAAATTAAACAGTAAGATAGCTGACCAGATAACACCTGTGGGAATACAAAAGTATAATACCTGTTGACAAAAGACTTGCAATGTAAACAGCTAAGAAACTGAACCTGCTGTTTAAATATACCCTCAAGCAACTTTCCTTGGGGAAAGCAAATAAAATTTATATAAATGACTGGCACTATGTATTACCCCTCTTTTCCACCTTTCAAATCTTCAAGTGATTTTGTTCATCCTCTTCTCAGTCTTTAGCTTAAGAAAATGTTGCCATTTGCCCATTTCTGTGTGCTTAGCCCTATGCAACATAGCACTTATATTCACTGACTTGAGGAAAACCAAGGATTTGTCTTTCAAATGCTTCATGACAGCTCTGTTTAGGAGCAATCACCTGCCAAAAACCCAAATTCCCCCTGGCATCTGTTGTGCTGGAAGTGGCACAGGTTTTTTCATGCGAACATCTTTTTCCAAATTTCTTCTCAATCATTTGCCCATCAGGTGCAAATCCAGTCTGCGTATGGCAGAGGGAAGCTTTTGGCACAGGAGAGGCAGCAACTGTGCTCATTTATCAACCACAACATTTATCAACATTATTCAACTGTTGCATTTTTACAAACAAATGGCACACAAATAGCATATGGATTCCCGCCACTTCCAAAGGACCTGGTAAAAAGCTCCCTCCTTGTCTTTCCTTTCAAATCTTCCAGATTTCTGTTGTTGGAAAAGAACAAACAATCGATCCTGCCCAAAAAAATACACAGGCCAATTAGCACTCTCCATATATTGATCCCAAGAGTTCACACTAACTTAAAGCCAGTAAACCTAGTTTGTATCTGTTTCAAATGTGATCTGCTGAGCAAGATGTATTGCTAAATCCAAAGGAGACTAAAAGGATAAAAAGGATATCTGTTTCTTCTGCAGCAAAGATGCCATTATCTGTACCTATTGCTGGAGGTGTGAAGGGCATGCAAGAATAGCAATGATGTCTGCTTCTGATTCAGGCACTCAATTTTTGCAATGATTTTCAGTTAGCTTGAAGCAGCAGGACTTGTATGCGGCACAAAATGGTGTTTTGTAACAAATCTCTAATGCGATCCTTCAAACAGTAAATTGGATGAGGAACTTTCCCAACTGCATTATGCATTTCTATTCACTTGATCTGTATTTAAAACACTTAGAATTAATTAATGCTTACATATTTTTTAGTAGAAATCATTTAAATTTTTGCAAAAAGATACAAAAGTAGAAGGATTCTCTGCTGAAGTCAGATTTGGCCTTAGTAGTTGCCAGCAGAATTAAAAACACAGGAAACTTCTACTGGATGGTTTATGATTTATCTTTTCTAAGCTAATAAGGAGAGGATGTTATCATCTACTTAACTTCCAACTTAATGAAAAATAACCTCTGGATCAGACTCAGTCTATGGAGACAGAGCACAGAATGGAATCTTACGAAAACTAGCTAAATGTTGTGAAAGATTTAGACAAATGAAGAGTTACTCCATGCTGAGAGTAAAATGCAGGTGTACACTCGTTTTACCTGTACCTTTTTGGGAAAAAAATTCAATATGATGATTCAGTAACATTTATTACTTATCAACTAATTGAACTTTTATGACTTATCCACAGAGAGAATATACTTTCACAAAAGTATTTTATATAGCCTAGAATTAAAGGAGGGTAAATTAATGCTGATCTATTCCTACTGTCAGCACTGAGATATTTTTATATTTGCTTTCATTTGTAGAAATAAGTGAAATTCTTGGCTGTGAAATTATATGTAAGAATTATTCTTTAGATATGGATAGTATATTTGCAATAATCTCAACATTGCTTGCAAATGGCTCCACAGAACCACATATTTAACCATATATTGTACATTTTCTACTAACATTGCAGAACCGTATGATCTCACTAACTCTTTGGGCAATATGTTTCTACTCCCTTTTTATTCTGCTTTATTATTGCAAATGCATTTAGTGCTGCTAAATGATAGAACTGAGTACTGAGATAAATGAAAGAGATAAATGTCTTGGAGACTGAATTCCTTTGCAGATGCATGGTGACTCTGGACAGACTGTTAATAGCATATCATTTCTTCTGTATAATATATTAACCCACATGCAAAGAATTCTTCTTTCAGGTATATCTAGAGCCGCTTCTCCAAAGGAAAGCACCCACACTAGTATTTCTGGTAGGCATGCCCTCTCCAACTGTTTTGTAGAACCACAATGAAGTGAAGCTGTAGGAGTTGGTTGAGAGCCAAATCCTCAGAACAAACAAACCAGCTCCCTCTCAGCTGTGTGACTTCTGCTTAATAATATAGCTCATGAGCTCATGGCAAACACACCAGCTGTTACAATCACAATCAGATATTATCATCCATTCTCCTTTCTAACAGTTTACCAGCTTCAGCATCAGACTACAGTAGGCTGGAGGTGAGCAGGGATTTTTGTTAAAATTAATGTAATGAGCAATACAGCATTTTACTTAGTTATTTCTAAAGTCAATGCATGAACACAAAAAAACGCTCAAGTAAGCTTGCCACGGGGCAAACCAATTTTTTTGTTGTTGTTTTGGAGAAACTCCCTGAACAAACTCCTTTCAGTTATGCAAAAGGAAAACCACTAGAAGTGAAGAATGTGGTTAAGTACAGGTCAGAGTTCTAAACTCATCTTTCTCAGACCAAAATCAGGGCTCTGGCTCCTGGTTTCATAGTACGCTTAGTTATGGCAGATACAGCAGACCATCACCACAGCTGCTCTGTCCCCCTGCTGTAGATATTCACCATGATGACAGACATCTGGCAGAGAAACTGCTGAACTCCAGCAGGTAGCAATTCACTGAATGAATGTAAATTGCCACTATTTTCACTTTACCTTCACTTTAGAGTAGCCTGAGGGACTTTATTATGAGGCACAAAAATTGTTGGTGATGGCAGGTGATTGCGTGCCTGGTGTAGAGGCTCCACAGGGCTTCATGTACTTAGAGCTGTGTACGTATACATGGTATCAGTAACTCCAAAGCAGAGAGGGAAGAGAAGGAAAAACAAGAAGCAACATTTGAAATAAGTGCAAGGCTGGAAATCAGCATCTCTGTTACTATTCTTTGAAGTTTCCACAGCATTAGGTATGGGGCCAGCTTGAGAGGCAGAGTTGCACAGAGCAGCTGAGCATGTACCATCGGGAGAAAGGGGACAGGAGCATTAGGAACGAGGAAGCTTTTGGAGTACAGGGAACCTGCTGAAGAGAAATGAGTTTCTTAAACAGAGACAGTGTAATTGCACTGCAGGAACTTAAGGGACAGAAACAGAAGACTGAAGGGCAGACTGCTTGGAACAGCAGAGGAACAGTCTTCATCAACAAAAATCTTAGGAGTCAAGGTTATCTCCAGAACGCGAATCCATAGGGATTCTGTAGTATATTTTGATGCAGCTAGCACAGAAAGAACAGCCTTACATCTATCACAGGTGGTGAAGAGACTGAAATACTAATGGAGATTACAGACGCTGATTGTGGGAAACAGAGGAGATTTTCAATCTTTCTCTGTCCCTGAGTAGGTTGTTAAGTACTACAGAGCAGATATAAACCATGCTTTTATACACTATAATGACAGCTTCTTGCACAAACTCGAAGTCTATAAGAGAAAAAGTAGCTCTTGACTTAGTTTGACATATTACTGTCTAACGGTGCCACATGCTCCAGTTCAACATGCTGTTATAAACAAAAGGTTCACTTTGATAATGTTTAAGTTTGGAAAGAGAATCAAGAAGATCAGCTGAAACAAGCTTAGAAAGGAAGACCCAAATGGGTAAAATGCTTGGATGTGACTTGAAGCACAAAAAATGAAGTTGAGAGTCATAAGACTGTCAAATCAAAAAGCTCAGATAACTTCTATCTTCTTTTGGTATGACTGTAAAGAAAGTAATTAAAAGTAAATGTATACTACAACAAAGTAAGGAATACAAAAACTGGTAATGCCTGACAAATTAAATAAAAAACTATTAACTCAGACTAAAAGTAATTTTTGAAGAACAAGTTTTTAAAATTTAAAAACAAAAAAAAACCAAAAACCACAAATCAAAAAACCCCAACAAACAAAACAAAAAAGAGAAACAGGAGGCCTGCTAGAGAGCCAGGAGGAACAATTAAGAGATGTCTGTGTAAAAGAGCACAGTGCTTGAAAGAAAGCCATTGCAGAAAAGCTAAATTTGCTCCAGTGTTCAGTTTTGAAGAGTCTAGGCAGGTTCCCATGCAAGGACATTCTTAAAAGGACAAGGTCCCTTGTAAGCTGAATGACTCCAGGATTTTATGAAACTCAGAAGCTAAAAAAAAAAAATCATAAACTGATAAAAATGAAACAAATCATCAAGATCATTCCAGAGCTCTAAAGGAACTAAAACATGACACCACTGAAGTACTGATGTATCATTAAAGTGGCAGCAGAAGGATGGTAGGTGGCAAACAGGACCCGAATCTGAAAACAGGGCTGCAGAAAACTACAGGCAATTGCAGTCTGCTAGTTTCTACCAAACACAGAATTCTACTGCCAGTCCGTGAAGATGCTCAAGGAGGAGTTAAATGGCATTCACACAGAAGTGATCGAGCTGATACAGTATGCCTGGAGTTTCAAACAGCATTAGAGATCAAGCTTCCAAGACATAAAAGGAAAAGTCCTCTTGTTAATTACTGTCAAGTTAAGTGAAAGGAACTGTGAGATAAAACATGCGGTCAATTATCACAATGGTGAGATAAGATCCCCAAGGCATCTATATTGGAGCTTACATTCCTGATTTGCAGAAACAGGCCAATACCGTTGCATAGGTGACAAACTTCATCCTCCTCCTATTCAAGATTGCTAAATGATGAATTATATGGTTTTGATTTATGGAATTTAAATATCCTCTATGGAGGGAGCCCTCCACAAGAGAGGGGAGACAGATAAAAATAGCTACAGCTAAATTCTGGAGAACGTCTTCGCACTATATGAAGTCAGCAATGTTTTGTGGTCAGCCTGGCAAAGGCAGCTCTAAATCAATAGCATCTGTATCATTATTTCATGTCTACTCCTCATTAGTAAGACAGCACTACCACCACTGATGGATGGTTCTTTTAAGTGGGCAATGATTAGGTCTGAAGTCAGACAGGAGGCCAAGATCATCAAGTGAAGTTGAACAGTGGTACTCTAACTCCTATTCTAAATGCAAATACAGACTAATTATGTGATACGTCATCACTTTTATTTCCTCCTTTTTTTTTCTTTTTCACTTCTAATTAACAGTTGGTAGAGAGTAATAGATGAAACTCAGAGACTCCAGCATTTATCATCATGAAGAACAGTTTGTTGTTGGGTTTTTGTTTGTTTGTGGTTTTTTTGGTTTTTGTTTTGGTTTGAGAGGGATAAATTTGTTTTCCTTCTCACTGCTAGAGTGTAAAAAAAAAAAAAAAGTGTCACATTTCTGCCTCACACCATGGAGAGAAACGGCAATACAAACACCATCATCAACTTTATTTTATCTTCGTCCAGCAAAGACAACTATCTTAAGTCCTAGAAAAGAGAAGGTTATATTATGCAGGAAGAACAGCTGCTGAAAATATTATAGCTCTGCAGAAAAAAAAATTACTCATCCCATTCAAAAAATGGAAAAGCTTCAAAGGAATCTGGGAACTTACCAGCTGGATCTGAAACTCACATGTTCCTTATTCACTTCAGAGCATTTTGGATTTACTTCTTTGCTACTCATACAAACAGCCTATTTAATGTATTCCCTGACTGTGGAACCAACTTTCATGTAAACCAGTTCCCTAATTAAACACCTTCAGTAGTACCTTTAAGAACCAGTTATCAGTAAACCAGAAGGGCTTGTCAGATCGGTCTCAGGCTTGTGTATTCTATACAAGCAGAGCCACACATTTACCACGACTTTCAGCACCAGGATCACAGTTACTCCCAACAGTGCAGATGACAGTGCTCAGAAATAATGTTTGTCATATCCATGAATTCCAAGAAAGGCCTTAGCTGCTGCTAGAGGACACAGTGATGTCCTCCTCCAAAAGTTAACAAATTATCTCCTTCTACGACTACCTTTGGAAGTGTGCCTTAAGGAAGTGGAAAAAACACCAAAATCATCTGGGTCTGTGAATGGGGGATTTGTTCCATGCAATACTCCTGACCCTTGGTATACCAGAATTTTACATCAGACTAGTAAGTAACACAAAGCATTTGTAAAACCAATCTCTCCATCACTAGACATCTTATTTTCCTGTACAAAACCAAAAAAACAACACGCATCAAGTTGCTTAGAAAAGGAATCACACGTCTACTAATGAATTCGGATTTAAACTAAACAAAATGATCCAAGAAAGTTTGTAAATAAATCTGTCCTGTTCCTATGGGTTAAACTTGCCATATTACAGGCTTGCCAGATGCTTTCATACAAATAAAGAAATGAAAACAAAAGTCAATACTAGCACTGCTTTAAAGAAGCCAGGTTTATTTTTAATAATGCATTGTAGCCGCTGACTCATGGAAAAATACCACGTAATATTACTATGAGACTTCAAACAAAAAGGGGCAGTCCTTCAAAAATCACCTTGAAATCAAGTTGTATGGTATTTGTAGCTATTTTACAAATGAAGTTGATATTCGACTGGAATTATTTCTAGGTTAGGTTTAAATAGTAATCATAAAACACTAAAAAATGTGACTTAAAGTGTATGACACTGTTCTAGCACTTACACACTGTTCTAGCACTTACAGACGTTTCTTTTTAATTCTAGTAAGGCAGAAATTCTAGGTAGTTTAACACAACGCATCTCACAGCTCTATTTGCAAGTAAGCGCCACAGTTATCAAGAGGAAAAGTATTCAATTTGTTCATTGTAAAAATTATTCACATTGGTGCCTTTATCTAAATGAACTATTATGTAGGCAGGATGTTTTAGGAACTACTCAGTAAGATAGGACATTCTTTAATCATGATTAGTTAGACTTACAAATGATTATGGAACATACAATATCTTGCAGCTTTGGATCATTAACCATGGAAATGTAATTCAGAAGTACAAACAATAATTATTTTCGTCACTCCTCTAACTGAAACACAGCTTTCTTTAATTAAGATCTTGATAAGTGAGTACAGCTAACATAAGATTTTTAAATAGTTAATCTGATAAAGAATAAAATGAGCTTTTAAACTGAGAGAGCCTAATCCTCCAAACATCCTGCGTACAGGTTGTTCCGCTTTCTTAGGAACACCCCCTAATATAATGGACTAAAAGATGATGACAGATACATTTCCTATGGGGCCTTCAGTCCTTTCCGCACCTGCCAGCAGCTCTGGTGAAGGACAGACCCACACAATATGGGAAACCTCACACTGCTGCAGGGATGCTCCATCCTCAGGGTGGCTCCATCCCAACCCTCCTATAGGCAGCGGCCGGCTGCTGCTTCATTGTTTGGATTTAGGAGACAAGTTGTGAAGTTTCCTCAAATTTGATAAAGGCAGAGTATTTTTAAGAGATCCCCGAGGAAGCATGGTGGCTTGTGTTCTCAAAGGCACTAGGGACAACTGTTAGTTTAGGAACACTATTCTCTCTCAGACAGCAGATGTCTATCTAATAGCATGGACGGTGTCTTCCTCAGCCTGCAAGAGGCCAAGACCCTTCTTAATCATACACATCATCTTCGCGTTGAGGAGCCCATTTTACTTTCATTAATGAGTCCATTCATTTTTAGAATGGACATTAGCATCCAGTATCACTAATATTACACAGCAATGAGTTCCACTTAATTACGTACTGTGTGAAACACCATTTGTTTTAAATGTTTCCTCATTCCATTTGTACAATACAGTTTTATTTAAACACCAGTGTTGCTGCCAATCTAGTCCAGGGGATGGTGGTAAAACTTCCTCTCTAAAGATGAAGAAGTGGTTGAGAAGCAAGGACTACATGTTGTTTAGGAGAAACTATATGCACTGACTGAAAGTGAGACCACACATTAACAGACACAAGACATAAACCATCAACATATATATGAAACCAACAGCACTGATGACAAATGGTTCAGGCATTTCTTGGCAGACAACTGCTGCTTGATGTTACGGCTCACGTGCAGTCCTCTACCAGCTCGCTGTCTGCCAAGAAGCATCCTCTGCTTCTGTCAGAACCAGTTAATTAAAATGCAGCAATAGGTTATACTGGAAAAGTTCACTCCTGTTTGCAAGAAGTAGATCTGCAGTGAAAGATACAACTATTTAATCGCAGAAGGAAGAGCTTTCAATTCTAGACACCCTTAGATATGCTTATTTCTCCTTGCTGAGTTACTGTAGGAGGACAAGCGACTTCCTTCAAGAGCCAGAGATGAAATGCTAAGCAAAACAATATTTAGCAAAGTTCAAGAAGCCAGCTACCAAGCAAATCTCTTTTTTTTTCATTACTGTTAAGTTTGAATTTGAAATGAGTATAAGTGCATTTTTTTCCAGAAAATTATAAGGCAGTTAAAATATGAAAAACTATAGATTTTAAAATATTACTGTCTTTTTAATGCCACCTACACTCAGTATAGGACCACAGTAAATAAACAGGTAAGTCTACTTAAAATGTAAAAATGTCAGAGGAACATCGTCTCCTTATAACTGCTTTGTCAGGCTAATGACCCAATAGTACCTGCTAAGACAGCTTTAACATGATGATAAATTTTAACAAAAACCAACACGCACACCACAGAATTTAATTTAAAGTGACAGGTTCAAAACAGAGCTTTCCACAGTATTTGGGAAATCTCCATATGAAAGAAAATGATACATCTTCAAGGGTTTGTGGGGTTTCCACCAGTATTTGCTTTGGATTTAAAGAAATCCAATGATAAATCCAACTTACAGTTAAAGAGTATTAACTTATGTTAAGACTACAATAAAATACTAGTATAAACCAGAGACAGGAATAAGAATTTAAACGAGTAAGATTAAAGACTTTCAAAGTACCTAGCTAAAAATTTAAAGTATCACAGTAGTCATGACTTAGTATAGCCTTCTGCAAATATATTACACAAATAATTGCATTAGTCAAAGCTCTTAGATTACATTGCTGCTTCATCCTCACCAGAAACCATGACAGACAATAGAGATTAATGGGATATTAATGCTTTAAAGACATTCACATGTATTGGTTTACCAGTTATCTTTTTGCTCTTAACATATCTTTTCCATGTGAGTTGAAGATTCAGCTCTGGAAGGTCCACAGAAATATAGTTTATAGGAGTTGAAGAATATGCTCCAAAACAGTTTGTGAAGCAGGTACCCGATACAACACCAAATCTACTACTACCATGGCATAGGAATGAAGCCCAGTAACAATGTCTGGGTATGGTTTCAACTCAGGGAAAAAAAAAAAAAAAAAATCACTTAACACTTTAAGATTTATATAAAACAACAGTAGTAGAAGCAAGAAAATCCATTGGACACGTCTCTGCCATACAAGCCATTTTCAAAGTTCTAAACCACTTTAATTCTGATAAATAAAATTATTAAACTAAAAGTTAGCTACTTATCTAGATTATGATTTTTCAGAGAAACCATGTGGAAATACCTTACCTCTTCTCCCGAGAGATAGTAAGCTGAAAGCAGTCCACCAACAAACCGAATGTTCACTTCAAATACCGAAATTTCAGCGTTCTGTTGAAATATACAAACATAGTATTACTCCCTTCTTATTCTCTGTACACTTTTGCTTAGTTTTGTCTTTTTTTTACATACATGCAGGTATTAAGCTACAACAACTGTAAATGGTAAAACACAGATGTAGGGAAAGCCAACATCAGTGAACTTTAGCGCATTTTGAAGTATTTCCTATCTTCTTCACATTAACAAAATATCCTCTCCATTACCCTTATCCTGTTTAACTTCTCATTCCTTCTACTTGGACAAAAGGCATTCTCTAAATCCACAGATCTAAGTACTTCCTTGCAGATGATTCAACGCTCACACACAAAAAGTGCTCTTGGATGACAAGTCCCACATGACCTCACCTTGCACCATCTCTTCTCACACACTGCATGACAAGTTCTTGATCAGAAATGTCATATCAAGAGTTTTCTTACTTCAGTCAAAATGCAGGCATTTAGTTGAAAAGCTGATCTACTTAGGTTTCTTAATTTTTACTTTTTTATGTAATACTACTTTTTACATTTTTGGTTTTCTGTAGAAAAATGATACCCAGCAGTCTTCTAAACCTTTGGGTACATAAATAAGTTGTTTGACTTTCGTGTGTTCTGGGTTGTTCTTGCATCTATTGAGTTGTTTTTCCATTTTCTAGTTGCTGACATACACTATAGCTATATTCAGTTTAAATCAATGCATGGCGGAGCTGCGGGATTTTCTTCCAAAGGGCTTGCAGGCTTTTATCAGTCAGTTATTTCTTGTACTTTTCCAGCTTAAATGTTTAGATGTCAGTTTATGTAGGAGGGAAGAACTTGTGGTACTCTGATTAAGGGAAGGTATCTAGACACATTGCAGAGAGTTGTTCAGTGTTTCACCAGTTGTAAAGGTACAGACTTCGAAAAACACTCACAGACTTGCTGCAATACTTGTCCACTTACCCTCAGGCATTTAACTTTCCCCTTCCAAAAACTACTCTGCACCTCCCCCTCTAAAAACCGAAGATATAATTTCATGCACATAATT